>CM053609.1:2067378-2088297 GCA_028646535.1 Procyon lotor | reverse complement strand
GACTCGGGCTGTGGCAAGGGAAGCGTGAGGCAGGCTCCAGAGTCACGCGGGGGCCTGGAAGCCTGACGTCTCACAGGTCTGAAGATCTTCAGAGTGGCCTGGGGTCCCCCGGTTCTGGAGAAGCTGGCTGGGCTCCACCCCCCATTCTGGGCCCCACAGACGCCCTCCCCCCCCGTCAGCTGGGTTTCATTAGCACCAGAATCTACTGTCTCACCTCACCCCCAGAGGTACACACCTGGGGAAACTCGGAGACTCTCACCTCTGCGTTCCTGGACTGGCAGAGCTTCCAGAGGGTTCCCGGCAGCGAAGGAGGGGCACAGCCAGGCCGGCCAGGTGGCGAGGCCCCCTTGTGGGAATGGGGAGGTGGGCTAGAACCTCATGTCTCCAGCCTTGGGAATAGGCCTTTGGGCAGCTTCACATAAGAGGAACTAAAGGGTGGAGGAGCTCCAGGACGTGGAGGCCAGGAGCAGGCAGGGGTGGTCCGTCTGCAGAGGGGGGCAGGGGTGAAGAGACTGGACAGCCCGAAGGAGGACCCCAGTATCACGAGTCGCTGCACAGGCAGCAAAGATGGGCCAGTGTGGAGAGGAGGGCGGCGGCACTGGAGGATGGGGGCTGAACTGGGGGTGGGGGAACGCTGGGATGCAAGCCGGGGGCACGCAGGGCTACTGATGGAATCAACCACGGAGGTCCTGAAATGGCCGGGGAGAGGGGGTCAAGGGAAGGTGCCCCGGGCCGGACGCTTGGAGACCCCAACACTCCAACGCAAGAGGAGGAGCGGAAGGAGGAGGGATAGTCAGAAGTGAGACAGGATGGGGAAGGAAAACTCCAGGGTCTTGGGAGGATTATTTCAAAAGCCAGGTCAGCTCAGCCAAATCCCTGGAGAGGTAAAAGGCAGGACGCAATGTGGCATGAGGAGGGCCCTCAGGGGGGTGGCTCCCCAGCAGGCAGGGTCACAGGCTCACCCACAAGGTAGCTGAGGGCCTGCAGACGGGAGCCGTCAGCCAACAAGCAGGCGTCGGCGGCCACAGAACCACGTCCACTCTGCAGTGAGCTCCTACGCCCACACATCTGGCCTGCCCAGCAGTTCCTTCAGGTTAAATTGCCCTCCGCCCAAAAACTTTACTGTCAAATGGGGCGGCCTCAGGGAGATGTCCAGAGCACGGGAACACCTGAGAAATTCTCAAGCTCCCAAGCATGCAAGCAGGGCACAGAAGGAGTGGAGTGGGAGACAGACTAGGGCAGGGGCAGGAACAGAGGACACCTCGGCAGGCACCAGACCCCTCCTCCCCAAACCTTGAAAGATACCTAAGCCCCCCTCCAGAACCCCTGAAGACTCACACTGGAGAAAAGAGGGTCCCAGAACTGACCAAGGTCGAATTCCATGGGCCCGGTAGAATGTGGACTCGAAACAGAAACTAACTTGAATGAGGGGAAAAGAGAGAAAGTCCTATTTCTTCCACTCCTGAGCTGGGGGTTGAGATTCACACGACCTACGTGTGTTTGGGAAGAGTTGGTTCTCTGCCTGATGCAGACTTTGTCACGTGAGTATCTGTTCAGACAGCTCTGGAAAAATCTTTTCTGGTAGAATGAGTCTTTGAGATTAACTTTCCCCGCACAGCCAGGAACACGAGCATACAATACACTCAGTTGTCTTCTGCTCAGATCGCTAGGCGGGCAGAAGAAACACGCCTCGTGGGTTGGGGAGAGCTCTGGTATTGGCCCCACCAAGGCAAAGTGTCACCACCTGAAGGGCAGGTGTCCCCTAAGCACACCTGAGCATGAGGTTGTCCCAAAGCAGGAACTGGAAATGCTGGCACACTCCCAACCTCTCATTCGGGTCCACCGGAAGCGTATGGACCTCAACCCCCACTGCTGTCCTTGCTTCAGCTCAGGAGGCAACCCCAGAGAACATCAACCTTCCCTTGGGGAGATCAAGACCTTCCAAAATACCTTCTTAAGATACAAAAGATGTTTGAAATCCTGAAAGATTTTTGTTGACTTAAAGACAGACGCAAACATTTTACTGAACTATGTATTTCTACATAAACAACTCCGTTACAATAAAATCAGGTGAAATTCACAAAGGTATACAGGTCTTCAAAGGGACATATTTTTGCCTTAAATATAAAAAGGTAATTTGCCAAACAACATCATACTGAAACACATAAAGCAAAAACCATTAGAAACAGAAGAGAAATAGAAATTCAAAAGCAGTGGGAGACGCACACACTTTCCTTAGTCTTTAATGGATCAAGTAAGTAAAAATTAACGGTCCATAATATTAAAATTAATAAGGTCAAATTAATACAGAGAGATTGAATTATGTTCCCTTCAGAGAATATATCTCCTTTTTCAGTTTCCTGGGAATATTTGCTAAAATTGACAAGTTGTTAGGTCTCAAGAAGATAGCAATAAACTCCAAAATGCAGAAACTGTACAGGCCATACCCTCTTTGACAGCAAAGCAGTAAAACTCGAAATGTGTAACAAATGTTAAAAACAACAACAGCAAATACCAAAATATCTGGAAATTTAAAAGCATAATTTCAAATAACTCTCCAGTGAAAAAATGAAGTTAAATCTGAAATTACAAATTATTTATAACTTAAAATACCCTATGTAAAAATTTGAGGGATATGGATAAAGAAGTATTCAGAAGAGAAGTCACAGCCTTACAATTGCTAGGAACTGCGTCCATCATTAAATAAGACAAAGTTAAAATGGCATTTGACTTAAGAAAGTGAAAAAAATTAAGGAAATAAAAACTAACAAAAAAATCATAAAACAGTAAAAGAGTCAATTAGGATTTAAGTTCCTTGAAAAGACTGATAAAATAATTCTGGAAAAACAACTAAAATTAAAGGGAAAGCACAGACACACAACATTATGAATGAGAAAGGAGAATACTCCACACTGGCAAATCCGAAAATCTTAACGGAATCTTATTAACAAACTTAAATGGCCCCAAACTCACAGAATAGGAAGAAAGTTTTGAAGAGACCAATGAGCCTGGAAAACATTTTAAAAAGTTGTCAAAGAATTATTTCCTAAAAAGGCACTAGACTTGGACAGTTTTAAACAGATTATAAAAACTTGAAGGAGCAAAAAATTCTAAATATTATTTAAACTGTTTCCAGGGCATAGAAAAAAAGAGAGCAAGAGCTCCCCAAGTTCTTGTCTTGTTTTGTTTTTAAAGAAGTTAACATAAACCCAACACTAGTACCTGACAAAGCAGGACCAAAAAATTACACAACTATCCATCTTAAAAATGAAAAATTTGAAGATTTGAGCAAGTCAAAGTCAAAATATTTTTCTTATTTTAAAGCTCTTATTTTTATTATACAAGTAAGACATGAGACTTGCAGAAAAATCAGAAAATACAGATAAGAACACAAAATAAAAATCTACCATAAACTAATCCATCATAAATAACCACTGTTAACATTGGGTGGCGATCTACATTAAAAGAATACTATACTATGCCTAAACCAGGTCTTTCTAGAAATGCAGAAAGGGCTTAGACATTAACAAGTCTATGAAAAAGATTTGTTTTAGGTCATGATAAAAACCATTTAATTATCTTGGTAGATGTGAAAAAAAGGAATTGAATAAAATTCTAATATCCATTACTGATAAAGCTTTCAGCAAACTAGAAAGACATCATTTTAATATATAAATTCAAATATTAAGAATATCTTACACTAAGAGTCAAATTTATACTTTTAAAGAAACACTAGAAGTATTCTTGCTAAGTAAAAAAAATATATATAAAGAATGTACAAGAAGAGCACAATTATATACATGTTATTTAATGTTCTTCTAAAAGTGATCAATGTGATGAGATAAGGAAGTGAAATAAGATCATTAAAGATATGGAGGTAAAATTATCATCACCACCCAGAACCATTATCTACCTGAGAGAGGCCAAGAATAACAACAAAACCACTAGAAGAAAAGAAAATTCAGTTAATTGGCCAGTTACAAGATAAACCACCAATTGCCACATTAAATAACCAGTATACGCACTCACTGCTCTCTATGCAGAGCTAAGAATGAGGTAGATTGACACGTACTGACCCAGGAAGATGCCCAAGATCTATTGCCAAGTAAAAAATGTAAGTAGTGGAAGAGTTGTAGTGTAGCATATGGTCAAAAGGTAAAAGAGAAAAACAGTTTTAGAAAAAAAATTTGAGGAATATGCACCAACTGCTGACTATCTTAGGGCAGAGGGATTTTCGTTACGGGGCACTTTGAGTCTCTGTGTTTTCCCCTAATGTGTATGTTCATACAGCTCTTACGCTTTAAATAAAAATCAGTGAGTCTAATTTTCATTTTAAAAAAGAGTAGTGCTTTATATTAACAACAAGCAGTTGGAAAACACAACGAACAAGAGAGCTCATTTACAATAGGAAGCACAGCTTCAAAAATTGCCCATGCTAGAAAACATATACCGAGGAACATAATACTTTATAAAGTTACTGAAATCAAAGTTGAAATATTATAAAGATGTTACTTCTCTCTGAAGAATTATAGGAGTGAGCTATAAATTTTTACATGATCCAATGTCCAATTCTTCTAAACATTACAAAATGATCCCAATTTTCTTCTAGAAATAGTCATATACAAAAAGTACTAAATTTTTTTGAAAAAGTTTAATTCATGGAGACATTTAGTCTAAATATGTGATGGCAGACAGTGGGGTACCAGTGCCAGACATGCCCTGCAGAAAGCTCGGAAGCACACTTAATGGTACAGAAGGATTGGGTATACAGTGAAAATGGAATTTCATATCGGTAGAGAAAGGACGGATTTCCCAATTTAGAAAAAAAATTCTGGATGGATTGTAGATTTTGCTCATGATCCATGTGCTCTTGATATCCTTCCCCGCGTTCACCCATCCCCCCACCCACCATAGATTTAACTGCTGAAAAACAATGAGAGTGTAAGAATGAAATCCTGCTGACTGCTTGTTCAGTCTCAGAATTAGAATCCGAAAGATTTTTGTAAGCCTGACAGTAAAGGTAGCAGACATGGAGGAAAAGATAGGTTTGAATAAAAAAGAAAGAAATGCTTAAATGTCTAAACATTTTCAAAAGCCACACATACTTTTTTTTTAAAGATATTTATGGGAAAAAGAAGAAGTTCTTAGAAATCACAGCTACACATCTTATGAGGAAAGCGGCCAGAGGAGATGAACAGGCAAAGTACGAAAGAATATTGTCCAATCGATAGTTTTGCTAGCGAGGGTCACACTTGAATCAAACAACGCATACCGAAACTAGCGCCCCAGCCCCTGCGGGAACACTGGTGTTAAAGGGGGAGCAGGACATTCTCACACTTTGCTGGTGGGAGTATAATTTGGAACCATCTTTCAGGAAGGCAATTAGAGACAATATATATTAAAAGTCCTAAAAACATGTGTAGCCTTTTCTGTCAGTCTGAATAGGACATGTTACGCTGCCGTGATAAATTAACCCCAAAACCAAAGTGGCGTGACGCCCGAGGCTTACCGATTACACCACACTCCATGTCCGTGCAGGAGGGTGGGTGGGTGGCGTGAGGGGAGAAGGAGGTTCTTCTGCAGCCCCTTAAGGACCCCAGGGCCGGGACATCACCCCGTGCGCAGGCGAGGGTGCACAGCCTGGAGAACCGGTCATGGGCATCTCAGAGTCTCAGCCCGGGAGCTTCTCAGGTCTCTTCTGCTCAGGTCTCATTGGCCAGAATGTCCCAGGACCCTGCATGACTTCAGATGAGGGGGCTGCAGTCGAGTCTCCCGTGTGCCCAGCAAGGACAGGGGGAGACACGGAGCAGCTCACCACACCTCGGAGCTACCAAGTCTGATTTTAGAAATGATCCTCAGTAAATCTTCTGACAAGTTTACAAAGATGTCAGACCAAAGGATTTCATCATCTCCTTGACCGTGACCGTAAAAAATCAGGAACCATCCAAGTATCCATGGGACAACCCACATAGACATTAAAATGATGCAATTTACCTCTTGAGTGACATATAGTCATGATATCATGTCACAAGCGAAAAAAGTTACAGAGCAGTTATGTATAATTGTATTTCATGAAAAAGGAATGAAACGAATACAGGTGCATAGAAAAAAGTCTGAAAAGAGATATACTAACATGTTAACAGTGGTTATAATCAGATGGTCTAATAGCAGGTGATTTTTTTTCTTTTCACTCATCTGTAGTTTCTTTTGAAAAATGTTTATATTATTTAGGTACCAAAAACGCATTTAAAAAGGAAAAAAACCCACACCCTCGTACTCCTGGGAGAGTCCACTTGACTACCTCATACTAACCATTAAATTCCTACATTTGGTATTAGAAATGCCTGATGGGCTGTTACATCACAAGACATTGCTACAGTTTATTGAAAGTTAGGACTTTATATTGAAAGCGGTACAACAGGGTAAAAACAGTAACACGTTCCCCACAGCTGCCTGTCATCAGACCTGTCAATCATCTGCCAAAATGTCCCGCAGTCTGGCCTCCTGCCAGGGGCGCCAGGGGTCTGTGTGGCCTGGGGGACCAATTTTCACCAGGCTCTGCACCATCAAAGAGAGTAGGGCTCTGTACAATCCCACCCGCGACAAAAGACCCACAAACTCGTCTCCTCAGAAACAGACTCCAGAACATAAAGAATCACCACCACCAAGGTTATTAAAGACGTTCTTAGGTATATATCTATTTTTATTGAAAACAGTTCCTTATAGGTACTCGCACTTTTTCCTACACACACACACACACACACACACACACACTCACACACACACACACACACTCTCACACACAGACACACTCACACACACTCATACTCACACTCTCACACACACACACACACACTCACACACACACACACTCACACACTCACACTCACACACACACACACTCACTCCTAAGTTCACGAGAACATTCCATCCAGCTGCCAAATTATTACCAAAGTCGCTTTCTTGCCTGGCTGGTGTTTAAAGAGGAAAAGCCCACACCCTTGAGACAGGCGTTGGAGAAGACACGTAACGAACATACATTTCTATTTCTATACAGGATTCCCTCTCCGTGATGCTGCCCCCAATGCCCCCCGAATATATGTTGTTCCTTTTGAAGAAACCATGTACTCAGAATTAGGCTCCTTTTAAACCATGCATATCATTTAAAAATATATACGGACAATGATTTGCAAGCTTCTAGTGTAAATTGTCAGCACTTCAAAAACCCAGTGACATTTCAAGGAAATAAAAGCGTCGTAACTTTTAGAAGGACCCATGGCACAAACGACCCACTTTCAGTGATGAGCAAAGAGCACGGCGGTCTCCATCTCAAAGGGCAGACTCTTCCAAACGCCTAGTCTGAAATCCCATCACAGCCGCACCCTTCCAAGGGTGCCCCTGGAGACGCGGGCGGTGCCCCAGGACCGTCCGTCCCTGGCACGCCCCTGGCTGGCTCTCATCCAGCATTGCCCCCTGACTTCTAGAGAAGAGTAGTCCCTTGGAATGGGCAGATGGCAGTGTTTCCAGGGGGCACCTGAGCTCTACTCTGTTTTAGCCCTGACTCGATGCTTCACGCCAAATACAGTATCTACCCAGCGGGCACCAGCGATCCTCAAGGCGGAGCTCACGGGCTGCCCGTGGGCTGCAGAGCACTGCCCACCCGGACTGTGGGGTCCAGTCAGGTCCCACGCACCCTGCTGCAGCCATGGGGCTGGCCTGCTCCTTCCCCAGGGCTGGCTCTGGTCTGGGCAGGGGGCAGGCGGACAACCTCCCTGCCGGGACTCGGCTTACCACTCGGGGCCCCCGCCTGTTCTGGACAACCCGCTCTACTGCCCCTCAAGCAAGCCATCAACGAAAGACGTGCAATGTTGTGTTCTGTCGACCTGTCAGAGCACGGACATCATTTTGACCGACACGCCCTCAGAAAGCTCTCTGCCAAGCCAGAGACCTTCGAAAATGGAACTTACGTCTGTAACGACTATAAATAGGACTCCAGTTCGCTCATTTGGAAATCATCACTCGCTGTGGACACAGATTAAAATAATACAACTGCAATGTGCTCTCATCGGGATCCCAGAGAACTTTTTTCTTGGCACGCAAAGGTCACAAAGGGAGAGCAGAAGCATGGCTCCCAGAAAGATGCAGGACCGAGGTCCGGAAGAGCCGGATGGGGAGCCTATGAGGTTGCTGGGTGACGGGTGTGTCATCGTCTGTCTCTGCTCCCGTCTGCAAAGTGGGGAGTGACATCGCCTGGTGCTCCCGCCCACCTGAGGTCTAACGTGACAGCACTCAGGACGGCGTGGCACTGATGGGCCACCCAAGCTCCAGGTCTCTGTGGATGCTGGCTCATGCTCCCTTCAAGGCGCCACCACACTGTCCCAACCTGTCACTTGAGGCTTACATTCCCTGCACACTAGGAAGACTCCACCTGCACCCCCACCCCGTCCTTCTTGATTTTGATGCACCCAGTTGGGTCTTTACTTAGAAGGAAAATTATTATTATTCTTAAAGATTTATTTATTTGAGAGAGAGCACGAGTGGAGGGAGGGGCAGAGGCAGAGGGAGGGGCAGAGGCAGAGGGAGAAGCAGACTCCCCGCAGAACAGGGAGGCCGACGCGGGACTCGACCCCAGGACCCTGAGATCATGACCTGAGCCGAGATCAAGAGTCGGTTGCCTAACTGAGCCACCTGGGTGCCCCAGGAGAAAAATCATTTTTAAGGCCCATTATGATGAAGGGGTTCCAGGGTTCACCCCGCTTCCTTTAGGCCCCAGGTTTCACAGATGCAGGGGAAAAGCTAAGCCCTGGTCGGGTGGCCAGCCCTGGACACGTCAGCCTCAGGAGACGTGGCCTGGCAAGGAAGTGGAGCAGTCGAGGCAAGGAAGTCGAGACGGTGGAGCAGCTGGCCTGGCCGCCGGATGCACGAGTGCGAGGCGGGTGTGAGGCCCACGCTCGGCCTCGGTGAGGACGACCGAAGGACAGCGGTGCAGCTAGATGTCCCCGGGAGAGCAGGGAACTGGCTCGGGCACAAAGCAGGATGCATGCGGCACCTGTGGAGCCCACCCTTGAGGTGCGAGGGCCCGTCCGACGGGGCAGTCTCCCCATGGACCCTCTGCGTTGCCCTCGGCCACCCTGTCTTGAGCAAAGTCAGTGAAGAGGCACTAAGCTCCTCCAAGAGAAGCAGAAGGGGGTGAAGAGCCGGCTCTCCTACAGCTCGGGTGCCTTCCCCCGTGAACCCGACCCCTCAGGGGAGCCCCTCCTCCTCTTGGCTCCCGGGCTGCAACACACATGGCCATCCTGCAGATCCCACCACCTGACAAGGCGCTGGCCACACTGCCCGGGAGCCAGTGAGCAGGGACCACGGGTCCTGACCACGGAGGGCCACGGCAGCGCACAGTCATGGCGCCCTCCGCAAGGCCCCCCACCGCCACTGCTGCAGGACGCATCGAGAGCTTTGGTAACTCTGTGTTCCCGTGACTGTGCCCCCGGAGCATGCTCCAGTCAGCCAAGACGGCTCCTTCCACACCCGTAAGTTAGCCGGCAGATACAGTGGCAGGCATGGAGGCCCCGACTGGAGGTTTTGGGATCCAGCGTGCAACGCTCCCAGGCAGCCCCAGCCCCCATCTGCTGACAGGTGGACTGCCCTGCCCTGAGAAGAAGGCCCTGAAGCCAGTGCTGGGCCACGGGGCTGAATCACTGCCGGCCCGGCTCTCCAGGCTCCTGACCAGCAGGGAGCTGCCCCCCACTGCCCTGAGAGCCATCTGGGGCTCCCGGGAAAACGTGGGCCAGCAGCACCCTGTCTCAGGTCGCCAAGAGGGCTGACCATGCTTTCCACTTTGTCTGCCACGAGCCCAGTGTGCTCAGGCAGAGCTGCCCCCTCCCCACCCCCAGGTGCCCGGGTGCTCCAGACGGCTGGCCTGCCTTCCCGCATCCCAACAGGAGCTCTCTGCTCAGAGACGCGGTCTCAACAGCAGGGTTCATCCCAGGGCCCGGGTTGCATCTGTGTGTGTCCGCCTGCCTCCTCAGGCTGTTTTATTGTTCATCCAGATCCACTAGGGGAAAATTCTAGAAACTCTTTCTAGAAGGAGATGTTCTCTCTGTGGTTCCCAAAGCAGGCAAGGGGGGTAAGGAGGCATCAAAGCCTCCACCACCCCGAAAGGCATTTAGAAAAGCCTGTGGCCAGGGATTCAAACCATCTTGCCACACGCAGGGCGCCCAGACATCTCTGGCCCCGCTGAGATACTCAGTAAGAGAGGAGAGCTTCATGGCTCTGGTCCCTTCCTCAGCAGGAACAGAGGGAGGGCAGGACAGAGGCTCCTGTTGCTAAGGCCACCGCTCAGCCACTTTGAGCGGACTCCCCCTGGTGGGCTCGTGTGATTTCTTTCTTAGTTGTCCCGTCCCACCATGGGGTCCTAGCCTAGATCCCCACCCTACAGAAGAAGGGTGGTCCCAGCTCAAAGGCACCCTGGGCAGAGCACCACGGATGAGCTAGTGAGCAGCCTCAGATCAGCTCCTGCTGCCTCCTCTGCCATAGCCCTGCCCCAGGGTCCCGGGGGGCCATCCAGAAGCTTGACTGCACACAATCTGTCCAACTCCTGTCCAGTGCAACAAGACGATGGACTGTCCAACAGGGTCCGGTGGACTCCGCTGGGGGGTTGATTAAAACACTAAGTGCTGTTTATACGTTTAATTGAACCAATATTTATTAAGCACCTACTCTGTGCCAGGTACCCTCACTTCGTGCAGCTCCCACCCCACAGCGATCTGCTCAGAAATTAAAACCCGGGAAAAGAACTTTGTGGCAACCTACACTGGGGGGGGGCGGGAGGGGGTAGAGCGGAGGCAGGCGGTCCCTGCGCGCCCACCACACACCCGTTCTTTCTCCGGACAAGACTACTAAGTGGCTGCCGGAAAGCATCTTGGTTCTGACCGGAGGGGCCGCTGCTCCCCCGCCCCCGCCCCCCGCGGGTGCCTGGAGGACGCTCAAATACTCTGCCTGCGCTTCCAAAAAGGGAGTGTAAAGGGGGTTCGTATTTGGGTTAGAAAACACCTTGTTCAGTCGGTGCGGTTGCAACAGCCCTTGAGAAAGATACAACCGTCCCCGACCTGACCGCGTGAACGCGGACGGGGGACCCGGCTCGGGGTTCCTGAGTCAGCGGCTTCCCGGGGTCCGCGCCCGGCCAGGCCCGGGAGGCGGAGCGACCGCACCACCACCACCCGGAGCGCAACCGCGACGCCCCGCCCCGCGCGGCCCGAGGCGACGCCCACGGAGGCCCCGCCCCCGCCCCGCCCCCCGCCCCCGCCCCGCCCTAGTTGTCGGCCCCCAGCTTGGAGAGGCCGCGGCGGAAGTCGTGCAGGTCGTCGATCTTGCCGTCCAGCACCTCCAGGAAGCTCTTGAGCTCGACCTTCAGGTGGCGCTGGCGGTACTTACTCTCCTCGATGTCCGTCTTGAGGGACCGCACCTTGTCCTCCAGGTTCTGATTGTCTCGCTCTGCCGCCTGAAGCAGGACCAACGGGAGAAGGGCCTGGAGCGCGGCCAAGGGGCGTCCGCGAGACCCCGCGGCAGCCCAGCCGGCCCCTGGGGGCCCGTGGCCGCGGACCTCAGCGCGGAATGTGGGCGCCCCAGGGTGCCCCGCTCTCCGGCCCATTCCCTGGCCGAGGTGCTGGCGGGCAGAGCGCGGGCCCGCTCTGGCCTGGTAAAGGGCGGCCCCACACAGAATGCAGAGCTCGGGTCCTGCCTGGGGGAGGCGGCTGCGAGTGGGCCCTTTCAGAAATGCTGGGCAGACAAAGTCTGCAGGCCCAGCACAAGGGGTTTCCGGCCCTTGTCCCACAAGGGTCCGCAGAGGCCACGAGTGAGCTCCACTCTGGGAGACAGAAACGGGCCAAACCGGGCAGTGCCTTGTTTCCCGGTTCCACGGAGAGGCCGAGCCCCGACTGGCCTCAGTGAGGCAGGACCCAGGGAGGGCAGTGTGGACTCCGGGATCAGGTGGTGTGAGCGGGGAGCCAGTCGGGCTCCTCCTAAGGGCAGGGTGGCTGTGAGTCCCTAAGGGGGTGCAGGCCCGCACCCCCCACATCCGGTGAGGGACTGACTTCCTGGGGGTACAGGGACCAGTGAGCGACACTGGGGTCATACACTTGAGTAACGTGATCCTGAAGTAGGGAGAAGTGAAAGAGGATGTGATCCGGAATCTGAGGCCAGTGACAGGCACTGCTCGAGGTCGTGTTCAAGGTCACTGGCTGGGGAGAGGCCAGGTGGCCCCACTGCGGGTCTTAGGCTCTCCACTCTGCCTTCACCCACTCCTCACCGCCCTAAGGCTCCGTGGAGACTTCTGAGGGCGGGACACAGTCCTTGCACTGCAGCTCTGCACAGGACACCCTCAGAGAAGCGCCCAAAGCACAAGCCAGTCTGCACCCGGGGGGCAGAGACGGCATCTGGCATGCGGGACCGCGGGCTTCTCCTGACTAGAAAGTCGCTCTTCTTTACCAGGGGAGCTGTGAGGCGGGGGGCCCCCAGAGAAACAAGCAACACCATGGATGCCCCCTGGTCGGGGTCAAGGCGGAGGGAGGCGCCCCCCCCCCCTTACCTCTAACTTCTCGGAGACGTATTCACACTCTGACATGAGCTGAGGTATAATTTCACTTTGTTTGCGGAGGTCTTTCAACTCCTACAGGGAACAGAAATTTGAAAAAGTAGGTGAAAGCAAGTCAGATAAAACCCCTTCTTGAAAACCTTCTTAAAAACCCACAATCCATGTGCACATTAGCGGAAGCAGCTCTTGGTGTCTACACTGTCCTCAGTAAGAACAAAGGGGGTGGGGTCAGTACTCAGCACATGGGTAACCCCGGGGGCTGAGTGTGTTACGGGCATTATCGCCAGAAGCTTGTACCCCGCCACAGAGAGACAGGGATTCTCAGCATCCCCATCTTCTAGGTAGGGAAACTAAGGCTGGGAGCCTTGGGGCCTGGCCCATGGCCTCCAGCATGTGCGCACTTAGCTGTCCTGCCTCCCCCGCCCCCCAGAAAACAAATGCCCGTGTAATGGGGGCTCTCGCTGGCTGGACAGCACAACGGCCCTTCCGAGGAGAGATCACCTATAAACGTTTCCAACGGCTGCGTCAATGTCCGGCTCCCCCTTGCGTCCCAGCCTCGGTGCAGCTCTCGGTTGGTCCCCGAGCCGCTGCCCGGGGCCGTCACGCGCCCCCCTCCCCAGACACCTGCTGTGTCCGGGGCGCACAGGGCCAGTGGGCACCCCCTCCCCACACACCTGCCGTGTCCCGGGCGCACGGGGCCGGCGGCGCCCCCACTCACCGTCTCCTTCTCCCGAAGCTCTGACTCCAGCTCCTCAATTCTCCTCTTCAGCTGCGTGTTCCTCTCCTTCTCTCTGTTGATCTCACTGCACTGCTCCTCCAGCTCGTCAATCTGTAAGGGACGCCAGAGGCTGAAGCAGGGAGGCTCCTTTACTTCGGTCCTTGGGCAAAGATTCACCATGGCTGTTTATGCTGTCTTTCACAACGAACCGTGAGCTAACCCACCTACACATCGTTCCTTGTGGCTACAAGCAAACCCCGTGGGGCTCCCCCTTGGGGCTGCCGGCCCTACCCCTCGTGCATAAGACGCCCTGCCTAACGCCAGCAGAGCCATGGCAGTCCCGAAACCTGGCCACGGGGTGCTCCAGGCTTCCGGTTCGCTCTCACTGCCACGAGGAACAGCAGGTTTGCTTTAAAGGATTCGTCTCGAGTAAGGACCAGGACCAGATGGCCCATGAATCTACCTGCTCCTCTCCATAACGACTTTTTACATCACTTGATCGTGTCCTGAATTTTATTTGGTTTCATCTCAAAGGTTTAAGACCACAGGGAAGAGAACTGACCAGCGCTGTGGGCCACTGGCCACCAAATGAGATGCAATGACATTTCAAACATTCTAACCCCGGGTGACCTTTCCTTACTGACGCACGCAGGGGGGCCTGGCCTGTGAGCAAGCCTCCTCCAGGAAAGCCGAGAGGTGCAGGCTGGACCGGCGGATCCCCAGAGTGCCTTCTTCTCCCCTTCCCAGGCCTGACCCTCAGAAGGTGCTCTAGGGCCTCACAGCGTTGGCCTTGCCGTCCAATGCTGAGTGTTTCCCAGCGGCCAGAGTGCATGTGCAGAGAGCAAGGCGGAAGGGCACCAGGAGTAACACGAAAGCCCCACACTGCTGGGGTCCCCCCGGCAGGCGGCAGCCCCTGAGGGCAAGGGTGCCGGGCGGTCACCATGACGACACTTTCAGAGGTGGTCGCACACCAGCCCCCAGGTCTGAACCCCCAGCCCCAGGAGCCGCAGGGACTCCACCACGTGCTACCTCGCGCCCTGGAAATCAAGTTCCCAGTGCTTCCCGCTCAGGCAGCAAACCCTGAGGGGTGTACTTCCTCTCCTCCCCCGTCCCACTCATGCAAAGGGACAGAGCCAGCTCCCTGCTTGGAAAGAGAAGGACGGGGCAGTCGATCCCTCGGGCAGCCAGACCGGCCCGGCCCGGCAGGGAACGCACGGTGTCAGCACTTGGCCTGGTGCCCTCACGGTCAGCACATGGAAGGGAAGCCACGACACGAGGCACTTTTATGTGCCGTCTCCAGCAAAGATGGGCGAGCAGGGGGGTGGCCTCAGGCGGCTCCATTCAGACTCCGCTCGGGGCAGCTTACAAACGAGGGGCCAGGGAGAGTGAAGATCCGTCTCGGGTGATGTGTCCCCCCAAAGTCCTGCACTTCCAGGGCAGCCACGGCCCACGGCCTGCCGGACCAACATGCTGAGTATCAAAGCACGGCCACATGGAGACGCCGGGGTCTCAACGGGGGATTTTCTGGCCGCCCCACAACTGCCTCGTCGACTCAGCCCCACCACAAAGGGCGTGAGCGACTGATTACAGGGAGGGCTACAGACAGAGGGCTCGCATCCGCTCGTGCTCCGGCCACCATGGTCCTTGGCCCACTTCCCGGTTCAGACTCGTAGACCAGCGATGGCCCGGCAGGAGGGCTGCGGAGTGGACGTTCCTCACGGTTTCCCGACTCTCTCGTCCTCGCTCACCCTCTGGATCCCTCGTCTCTACCCAAGATGAACGCACCACGGAGCGTGCCACGGGAGGGCCACCCACGACCCGGGGGTGAGTCGGGGGGCGAGGCTGGATCTCCCGTGTGTCCCTCTGCGCGGTGGTGAAAGCCGCTCGCTCCCTCCTGCTCCTGCTCGGGGCAAGTGTCGTCCCTCCGCGGGGAGGGGGCGAGTGCGGGCGGCGGGGAGGGAGGAGCGGACGGGGACCCCGGGTGCCGGGCACCCACCTTGCTCCGGAGCCGGTCGTTCTCGTCGCGGCAGACGGAGAACTGCCTCTTCCACTGCTCCACGCTGGCGGCCGACTCCTGCAGCGCCGTGGTCAGCCGCGCATTGCTCTCCCGCAGGGTCTGCAGCTCCATCTCCCATTTCTTCACGTTGGCGGCACTGCGGGCAGGCCAGGCGGTGACCCGGACGCCGGGTGCCACCCACCCCGCTCTACCCCACCTGCCACCCGCGCCTGCCTCTGCGGGGGCTGGCCAGCCGCGAGGATCAGGTGCCAAGAGGGGCTGGCGCCTCTGTAGTGCCAACAGGCCACGGTGCCGGGCTGTCTTCTTGAAGAATCACTTTAGGAAAGAACAAAGCTCTTGGAGGAGGAGGAGCCGAAGCTAAGAAGGACCCGTCAGTCCCTACCGAGCCCCTGCCCCAGAAGCCTCTGTCCCGGCCCTTCCTGAAGCGAGCCCCAAGGTCACAGGCTCTGATGCAGGCCTCCTAGTCTCACGAGGCCTGACGGCCCAGGACCCCGGGGTGACAGGCAGCCCAGCCCCAGGTGACAGCCTGCAGGGAATCCAGAGCCGATGACCAGAGGGCAGAGGGGACAGTGACCCCTCGTCACCTCAGGGGTGGGAGAGGACCACAGGTCTGCGGGACACCTCCATGCGACCATAACAAGCTCGCGTTTGGCTTTCGTCCCATGTGCTCCACAAGGGGGTAGTTTCAAGAAACAAATGGGAATCAGGCTCCCCTTGGGGCTGCTGGCTCTCCTGGTCCTTCGGTCTCCTGGCTTTGCAGCCCACACCTGTGCGGAGCTGCAGGACTTGTGGGCACACAGGCCACGCGGGACACACCCGCTCAAAGTGTCCGGCTTCTAATCAATCCGGCCTGGCTGACGTCACTTCTGTCTCGAAAGGCCTTTTGGGGCAGGGGTAAGTAAATAGGACTGTTTCTCAATAATCTGTGTTCTCCCCGATCTCATAGCCTCAAGGACGGGGGAACGTGACCAGAAATACACGCTTTCAGTTTCAAACACCACAGGCAAAAAAAAAATAGCAAAATGGAATCTGCTCAATCTCAGAATTAATGATTGAGAATTTAAGCTGCTTTAGGGAAATGGCTTCGCACCCATCCCTATAATGCATTTGTTCATTAGGTTGGGATTTAAAAAACCTTTACTTTGGGGGGGGTTGAAACATTTTCATCCAACAGCGTCTTGTGTCTTAAACAACAAAAGAGTGAAAAGCAGGCAGGACGGTGGAGAAACGGCCTAGCCAGGGGACCTTGGGCAAGCATTCACTACCACGGGGACTCAGTTTCCCCATCTGTAATATGGGGTTGATATGATCCAGCTTTTTAATGGGGCGGGTCTGGGGAGAGCAGCTTCTCAGCCCCGGAAAGGCTGGGGAAAGCTGGCCAAGCCCACCCAGGGTGGGGACGGCGTGGGCCCCAAGGACAGCAGCGCCGATGTGCTCGCGGGGCCAGCCCAGCCGTCGGGACAGGGGCCGCACTCTCAAGACAGGAGAACACAAGCACGGCCTGTGTCATCATTAAAAATTAAAATCATGTTGATCTTATTACGAGGACTGTGTTAAATTTATGCATCAGTTTAGGGGGAATGGATTCTTTTTAAAAAATGAACGCATTTCTACCACCTCCCAATAGAATATATCTTTCTATTTGTTAAATTATTCATTTGTGGTCCTCAAGACCATTTTAAGACTTTCTTCAGAGATTCTGTGCCCTTAAGTTTTCTGTATTTATGTTTCTAGTTCATGTAATTGATGGTTCTAGTTCATATTGTAAAGGAAAAACCCTTCTTCAAACACATATTTGATGTGACATTTGTTTGTACCTAGAACTACTGATTTTTGTGAGAGGTTGTATTATTTTTAATAGTTAGGTTTTTATAGGTTTTTCTTGCATGTTCGAGATTCAGTGAATTACTTATTCTATACAAATAAATGACACATTTGGCTCCTCAAAAAACCAGAACAAAACACAAGCACAGGGACATGTATTTCTCTCTCTCTCTCTCTCTCACACACACACACACACACACAC
This sequence comes from Procyon lotor, assembly GCA_028646535.1. Taxonomy (NCBI): domain Eukaryota; kingdom Metazoa; phylum Chordata; class Mammalia; order Carnivora; family Procyonidae; genus Procyon; species Procyon lotor. The sequence continues at coordinate 2,070,947 of CM053609.1, read as the reverse complement.
ACCCTCTGTGACATGCTCTGAAATCTCGCACACACACTCCTGGTCTGGGCAGCTAGACTGAGAACAGCCATGAAGCCAGCTGGCTTTCCTTTGGCCCAGAAACAAGACCAGACACTCTGAGCAGGACTCGGTCCCCTTGTGAAACCCCACCTGGTGGGAAGGGCCGAGGGAGGCACTGATCTTGGAGGAAAGGCCATCTGGATTTTAAACACGCGTACCTCTGTGTCAAGGCGATCTTCAGCTTGTCGTTCTCGGACTTGAGCTGTGTGTCAGCAGGACCCACATGAGAGGCCTTTTCATCGTCTGTCCCGTTGACGCTGGACACCTGAGCAGAAGACGGGGTCTCACACCTGGATTCCCGGCCAAAGTAAGCTATCTTCACACAGTATTTGCTCAGAGTGGCAGCAAGTCAGGCATAATAAGAAATGTGTTTGTGAACAGGGGAGAACCAACTCATCAGACCAGAAAGCGGCAAATACCAGCACGAGAGGCTATTAATCATTAAATCCTACCTCTGAAACTTAATTAACAACAAAAAAAATGGCACCTGGGTGGCTCAGTCGTTAAGCGTCTGCCTTCAGCTCAGGTCATGATCCCAGGGTCCTGGGATGGAGTCCCACATCAGGCTCCCTGCTCAGCGGGGAGCCTGCTTCTCCCTCTCCCCCACCCCCTGCTAATGCTCTCTCTCTCTCTGTATCTTTCTGTCTCAAATAAAATCCTTAAAAAAATGGTTTAAAAAAAAAAAAAAAAGAACCGAGGAAAAGGCCAAGAGGTCCGGGGAAAGCTGAGAAAGTCTGTGAACTTCACCGATAAGAACGTACTTGGGACCCTGGGGCCATCTTGTTACTCAGCTTTACAGATACACCAGACAAGCTTGCACAGCTGGTCTCCCTTATTTAACACAGAAGCCGTGGACAAGAGGGGAGCTGGGGTTTACAACAGGGAACAAGAAAGAGTGAATGAGGAAAAGAGAAAAGATATTAGAAATGGGGACAACCTATAGCTTCTGGAGCCAGAGAGAGCAAGACGTGCAAGAAACCAGCAGGGATCAGAAATGGATGTGCGTGTGGCCCCCACAGCTCATTAGCGTTATTATGAATATTCTGAAATATTTTCTGTAATAAGTCATACCACAGGGAGGTGAAATCTCATCTGCTCTTGGATAAGATCTTAGATCTTGGCCTCTACTGAGCATAAAGGCAAAGGAAGGAACCATAGAGGGAATGATGCATATATTTGACTAATGCTAAATTTCTGCACTGGAAAAAAAATGCCATAAACAAAATTAAAAATGCACAAAAACCTGAGGAAAATATCTGCTGCTGAACATTTGCATATATGAAAAACAAGTTGTTATTATCTTTCCTGTGAGGCCTTGTTTTCTAGAGCCCCACACTGACATAGTTATGGGTGAAATAAGATGTTTGAGATTTGCTTAAAATTTAGGGTGAGGGAGGGGAGCACCGATGAAAACAACTGATCACAGATTCCTCAATGGTAAAGCTGATCTGTGTGTCCCATGGAGGTTCATTACACAATTCTGCCTAGCTTTGAGTATGTTCAGAAATATCCATGTTAAAAAATAAAATTCTTAGAAAGCAACACGAAAAGGGGATGCCTGGGTGGCTCAGTCGGTTAAGCATCTGCCTGTGGCTCAGGTCATGATCCTGGGGTCCTGGGATCGAGCCCTGCATAGGCTCTCTGCTCAGCGGGGAGCCTGCTTCCCCCTCTCTCTCTGCCCCTTCCCCCACTCCTATCCCCGCTTGTGTTCATGCTCTCTCTTTCAAATAAACACAATCTTAAAAAAAAAAGTCAATACAAAAAGATGAACACTTCAATTTTTTTTTTTAAAAAGGAAAAAAAATACACATTTGACATTTACAGAAGAAGAAATGGAAAGAATCAATAGACACAAACAATGTGTGATCTTGCTGGTAAAGAAACACGAAATGAAAAAAGCCAACAGAATACATTTTTCTTCTGTCAAGTCAACAAAGCTTTGTTGGTGACAGTGTGGGAGGAAAAAATTGTTCTCAGTCACTGCTGGTGGGAGTTAGAATCATACATTTCTATAGGCTAAGTCTGCAGTATTTATCAAAAGTTTTTAAAACGTCCCTACCTTTTAACCCAATACTTGCATTTCAAGAATTTATCCTGCAGAAATTACCAAATGCAGAGAGATGTGCGAAGACATAAATCACAGTGTCATTTATATTCATGAAAATTAGAAATCACATCAGTGTCCTAAAGTGTAGGTTAATGGAATAAGTTGTGATACAGACAAATACTAGTCATTAAGATAGTTTTGAAAAGGCGTATTTGAAAACACAAGGGAATGATCACGAAATATAGAGTAAAAGGGTTAGGGGTGCCTGGGTGGCTCAGTCGTTAAGCGTCTGCCTTCAGCTCAGGTCATGATCCCACCGTCCTGGGACCGAGCCCCGCATCGGGCTCCCTGCTCACTGGGGAGCCTGAGTCTCTTTCTCCAGCTCTCCCTGTGTTCCCGCTCTCGCTTTCTCTCTCTGTCAAATAAATACATAATGTCTTTAGAAAAAAAATTAAAAGGTTAAAAAGAATGATATAAAAATATACTAGAAAAGTGTATCAGGAAGATATACACCAAAACATGAACAATATCTTTGTGTGGTGAGAAAGTAGGTCATTCTTGTTCTCTTGTTTAGAGTATGGCATAGTTTTGATTTCTGCAGTAAATACGTATTGCTTTTACCTTTAGGGTAAAACCCATATAAGACATTTAAGATCTTCAAATATTTGGAAAACTTGCCCAAAGTGTTCATTCCCTAAGAGATTCAGGAAAGCAAGCAAATGTATGATTTCTCATAAAAATGCAAAGAAAAATGGACAATGATCTCTACATTTGGGGAAACATCAGGAAGATAAATAAAAACTGAAGCTTAGAGACAAAAAATTGACATATAATTAATACATATATATAAAATAGCAACTTATGGGTATAGTTGATTTTTTTAAGGTTTAAAATCCATTTTTGGGGGAGTGCTTGGGTGGCTCAGTCAGTTAAGTGTCTGACTCTTCATTTCGGCTCAGGGCATGATCTCAGGGTTGTGAGTCAGAGCCCCACATTGGGCTCCATGCTCAGCAGGGAGCCTGCTTAAGATTCTCCCTCTCGTTCTCCATGCCCATGCTCTTTTTCTCAAATAGCTAAATAAATCTTAAAAAAATTTTTTTTAAATAAAATACTTTTTAAAGGGAAAAATAAATGTTAAAACAGAAAGCTTATATAAAAAACTTAGGGGCACCTGGGTGGCTCAGTCGTTAAGCATCTGCCTTCAGCTCAGGTCATGATCCCAGGGTCCTGGGATCGAGCATCGGGCTCCTTGCTCGGCGGGAAGCCTGCTTCTTCCGCTACCATTCCTTCTGCTTGTGTTCCCTCTCTTGCTGTGTTTCTCTCTGTCAAATAAATAAAATCTTTAAAAAAAAAACTTAAAAAAAAAGATTTTATTTATTTATTTGATAGAGAGAGATCACAAGTAGGCAGAGAAGCAGGCAGAGGGGTGCGGGGAGTAAGCTCCCTGCAGAGCAGAGAGCCC
>CM053609.1:2032344-2066878 GCA_028646535.1 Procyon lotor | reverse complement strand
AAAACATTCAACAGGGTTTAAAATTGAAAAAGTTCAAAAGGGTTTGCAGTGAAAAGCTTCCCTCTGACCTCTCTGACCCCAGCACACAGTTCCCTTTCCAGAGGCATCCGTTTCTTACTCACCCTTCCAGAGATTAACTTCTCTTCCTCCTGGTTTATGCAAATGGTACCATCCTACACACACTGCTTTGGAGTGGGCCTTTTCCCCCTTGAGTTACCTTGGGGCTCATGACAGAGCAAAAAGAACCCCTCCTTTTCCCAGCTGCATAGTATTCCACGATGCTAGGCTAGAAGTCACATCCTGTGGTAAGTGCTTTGGGGTTACGGAAATGAATAAAATAAGGTCCTTTCCTGGGGGAAGTTCCGAGTCTAAAAAGTACTTTCTTTTGAGAAGAGGGAAATAAGGACAAACTAGAGGCTTCTGCTTCGAGGCCCATCATCATCTCATCTGTCTTCACAGTCGGGCACCTGGAAGGGAAAAAGAGCTGATCTGGAAGGTTCTGCAGTCTCCAGGGATCTGCCAGGTGTTGCTGGTGAAGGGGGCAGTGGATTGCTGCCCCTTCTCCACCTTCTCCTGTTCGACATAACTGATCCCGTCACCTGTGTCCTCCCTTCTTTCCTGATTAGGAAAGAAAGGAATTCTCCTTAGGGAAATTTAGAAGTGCATAGAGAGACAGGATTTACCCATAGTTGTTTTTAAGCATTTTTAATAGCTGCTTCAAACTGCATTGCTTTGAGGGGCACCTGGGTGGCTCAGTTGGTTAATCGGTTGACTCTTGATTTCGGCTCAGGTCATGATTTCAGGGTCATGGGATCAAGCCCCGCATGGGACATGGAGGCTGCTCGAGATTCTCCCTCTGCATTCCCCGCCCCCCCGCCTGTTCTCATGCGTGCGTGCTCTCTCTCAAATATAAATGAGTAAGTCTTTAAAAAAAAAAAAAAAACTGCGTTGCACTGCTACACTGTAACCTATTAAGTTATCTCTGTATTCATTTCTTCATTTTAGAGATCCAGGAACCGAAGCCACAACAGATGTTTATTTTAAGGAGCAAGAAATATCCAAATTCATATACCAAATGAGACAAGTAAGACAGTTGGAACCAGACATGTATATTGGAGAGTTATCTCTGGGAAACAGAAACTGGGTTAATGAATAATCTCAAGGAAGAGGCAGGGCTAGGAGGAAGAGAAGAGTAGCTAAGACTTCAGGGATGCCAAAAGTTGCTGGATAGTAAAATAAAACGAAAAATCCTGCAAATTGAACAGAGGAGCATTTATGTCAACAGACTAGAGCCCTGCAGTCCATGTTTGTGGGGCTGGACCAGCAGGCAGTGGGACCGAGGGAAGAGCATTGGTGGACGGCACATGCGTCGGCCGAACCCCATGGCTGAGCGGCAGGGGTGCCAGCATCTGGGGGCGGTGGGAGCCACGGGACCGGACAGAGTTCCCATGAAGAGCATGGAGGATGAGAAGAGGTCAGGGGGAGAACCCCGGGCACCCAGACCACAGGGAGGGGAAGTGTTACAGCAGCCGAGCGCTCGGAGGAAGACCTCCTCCCCAACCCCACCCCAGAAACTCTTCCTGCCTGACCCGGGGGGGGGGGGCAGAGCTTGTCAGGGGGTTTTGGGGACGTTTCGGGTGTCTAGATAGCAGGGGATTGGAGAGGGGAGAGGAGGGCAGAAGGGGAGGACTGCCTGAGGGCCTGAAAAAGCCCCCCACAGCCAGGGACTTCATCACCAGGGCTCTGACAAAGGGACAGGACTCTCCCTTCCCAACAATACAATTTTCCCCGAAAATGGACCTAATAATAGGCCTCGCACTACTACCAAGGCTAAATTGGACTCCACTGACTCATAAGTCTTTTTATGTCCGCAGTTCCGATCCCTGCTTCCCGTAGCGCTCGGTAAATGACAACACTGCTGTTCTCCCCCTGAAGGTTCTATTTCAGGGATGCGCAGGGGACCGGCCGTGGCTGTGTGCGCTATTATTACCTGCTTCTTTGACAGCACTCGTTTCAAGCATAAAGGAAAAGAGAGCACGCAGAGTGAAGGACGCTGCTTTCTTGCTAGGTAGATCCTCTGGGAGGAAGTTGCTTCACAGCGAAGTCAGCCGCCCTGGGGGGACAAAGCCAGACAAGTGGCCCCTTGGTAAATCTCGCCATACGGTGCTTGCGTGGATCCTTGCGGGTTAGAAACAGCATTTGACGCGGAAAATACGTTGAGTCAAACATCACTAGCTCCTGTTCAACCAAAAAGTGGCGAAAGACAAAGAACGCTTATCCCCGGCAAAATTTCAGCTCGGTTTGGCAAATATTTACCGAGCACCAGCCGTGCTCCGAGGGGGCGGAGGCGGGAAGCCATAGTCGGCGGCCCCCAGCAGCACCCAGAGGCTCGGACGCCAGGGAAGAGGGGCTTGGAGTCGTGGCCGGGGGGAAAGTAGCCCGTCGGGAAGGTGTATTTCTCACTGTAAATGAATAAACTGACGTCTGGTTTCCTGAGCCCCCGGTACGCTAGCGTGGTCCGTATAAGCCAAGAGCAGGCAGCTCGGATTTCTGGATGTTTCCAGCGGGGGCCTGGGCTCTGGATCCTGCCACAGGTGCGGGTAATTAGAATCACCTGGGGGGGAGGGGCAGAGGAGGCTCACGGCCTCTGCCTGACCCTGGCGACTCTGGTTCCCTCAGATCTGCACCGGGTGGGGAGCGGGTGGTCAAAGGCAGGGGACGGAGGGGTGGGTGGAAGTGCAGACAGACACACACAGAGAGGGAGACGGACAGATGCTTGCTGTTGGGGCAGCAGGGCCACTAAGGGTATAATTTTTTTCTTTGACATCCTTTTCAAATGTTAGTGACTGTGGCACTGAGAATGTCTCTCCGTGACATTTCTCTTCAGACGCAACAACTCTTACCATGGAGAGTTGATTTAAAAACTCAGATGGATTTTGAGGGATTCCTGGAAGCAGGAAAGATGGCTGTGGCTGTTACTCTGCTGAAGCCCGCCCACCTCCAGACCGGGGCCCCAAAGCCCTCCGCCCGAGGAAGGACAGGAGGATGGGGCGGGGGAGGGAGGAGGGGATGAGCCATGAGCCATTTCTGTCAGAGGCATTGCTGACATTATGACTGTTGGGGCTCCTGGGCTCAGGTCATGATCTCAGGGTCATGGGACTGAGCCCTGAGTTGGGCTCTGTGGTCAGTGGGGAGTCTGCTTGAGACTCTCCCTCTTCCTCTCCCTCCCCTACCCGCACGCTCTTGGTCTGGAGAACGATGAGGAAGGAGAGGGGGGACTCCCTAACGTTTCTTAAGCCTTATAATCTCGGCAGTGGAAAATAATAATCATTATCGTCTCATTTTAGAAGTAAGGAGACTGAGCCTCATTCTAAGGTCCCTCAGGCTGGCCTGCTCTTTCCACCTAAAAATGCTCCAGGTCCCCGTGGAGCAAAAGCTCTCCCCCCACCCATGGCGGGGCAGGCTCTCACCCACCAGGAGGGAGACGGAGTCAACTCTCAACAATGTCTAACTGGAATAGGCCAAAGTCAAGGAGAGACATGCATTGTTCCGTGTCAGCAGGTCACAACCCACGTTCCACAGAGGATGGGGGTGGTGTGGGCAAGAGGAAGTTACGCCGCAGGTCTGGGGGCTGGGGGTTGGGGTCTTGGAGAGAGAGGAGTAGAGAGCTCTGTGAGCCGGCCTGAAGTGGAGAGCCTTGGGGGTTTCTCTGAAGAGTACTCCACCGAGCGGCCAGTGTCCACCCGCCACACCTCAAAGCCAGATCCCTCACAGGGGCTCACTTCCAGCAGTATGGACTTGGGCCGTGGGGGCGCGCGTGCATACACGCATCTGCCCGAAATTCCTTCTGCTTAACGTCACTCTGCTCTGAGTTTTCCTTCAGCCTCAAGTCTGTCTACACTCGGGTACCTAGCTGGAATCACCCTTCCCCACACGCGATGGGTGACCTTGCGCTGTTCTAGAGGATGCCTACCCTACACCGTGACGATCCTCTACTTGACTCTTCACTTAGATCCTAGGATTTGAGTTCCACATCTTCTTGCTTCCGTCCATCCCCCCCCAACATTTAGCCTAGAGATTTGCTAGACATGGATAAAGGCTTGTGGACGGGAACAAAACAAGCAAGGTCACAAGCCCCAAGAAAGTCTTTAAAGGGGTTTTCTCCAGAATTCTATCTAAGCAGAAATAAAATGTTAAATAAATGACGGCACTTCGTGTTAAGAGTTTACAAAAATGAGCAAACTAAAGTGAAACGCTAAAGGGAAAGAAAAGGTAATTTTTGCTGCAGAGGAATAATGTGCTTTCAGCTCAATCCTAGCCAGTGGGGTTTAGTCAGAGGGAGGCTGTCAAACACCTTTCTGAGATGCTCTCGAGGCCCATGGGCCACCGGAGCAAACACCGGAGCAAACGTGGAACCCACCGCCAGGGGCAGAGGGCTGCGCGTCACCACGTGGAGAAGCTGTTTTGCCAAAGTGCCTCATCCCGCTGGGGGATTCACCTTCGTTCTGACTCACTGTCTTCAATGTTTACCTTTGTATTTGCCAACTGTCTGAATCGGTGTTTCAACTGTTCTGACCATCTGCTGGGAGAAAGCTTGCAGATCATGTCACAGTTTTGGGAACCTCGAATCACAGTTTGGGAGTTGGAGGACGCAGAAATCAGCAAGCCTAACTCCTGCCCGTGTAGGCTCACAAAGGCTTCTCCCCTGCCGTGAGCGTGGGCCCCGGCGCGTAGGTGCCTGGGAGGCAGAGACCGCACGGGGGGCCCGGGGGGCTCGCAGCACCTACACTCCAGCAGGGACCACGGAGAGGTTCCACAAGGTGACGTGGGTGCCCGGGGAAAGGAGTGTCCAGGGGACGCATATGCTGTGCACGGGAGGGGGCAGAATCTTTATACGTGGTTGGGGAGAAAGTAAGTGGGAAAAGATTACTCAAATATAAAACGGGAGAGGAAGGTAGGGCCCGGAGCAGTAAACATTTCTGGAGCACCAACTATGTATCAGGTCACTAGACTCTATGCTAATTGCCAAAGATGTGAAAGATACAGCCTGGCCCTCAGGAATTTGTAATTTAGGCAGATGTGGCTATACAGGTTCAAGATAACACAGGAAGGAATTATCGGTCTCCTTGGAGGTGGGCACAGAGAAGGGATGTATCGTTGAAGGCCGCCCAAAGGTGACATCATAGGCTCAGGTTTACCAAGTAGACCAGAGTGGGGAGGGCATCGCAAACAGAAGGCATAGCACGTAAAAAACACAACACCAAGTCTTCCTGGAACTTGAAACAGTTTGCGATGGCTGCGCATTCAGTCCGCTCGGGGAAAGTGGCGGGTGAGGCTCGACAGGACAGAGCTGAACCTCCCCGGGCTGGGATTCCACACTCAGCAGCCTTGAGTGTCCGCTGGGAGTAAGGAGGGGCCCCAGAAGGGTGGGCCCATCAAGGGACAGATGTCATCGGTTCTGTGGTTTAGAAAGAATCTCCCCTGAGCTGGCTGGTACACAAGAATTGGTTATTATCAGTTCTTTTCTGTGTGTTTTGTAAGAAATAAAGAACACCTATGAGCGGGGTGGAGTGCGTCTGGAGGGGGGCAGAGCCGGGTACAGGGACCGGTTAGAGGCTGTCACCTCGTCTGCATGAGAAGGGCTGAGGGTCAGAACTGCGGCAGCAGGAAAGAGAAGGCTCTCTGCTTAAAGAGCCGGTCAGGAGCTGAGGTCCACAGGACGCGGGAGGGGCGGGTGTGCAAGAGAGGGGGGGAGGTCTGGATGAGCGCCAGCTTCTGGCGTGTAACTGGGAGGACACCATCCCTGAAAATGAGACGGAGCGGATGAACGGGTCCAGAAAGGAGGATGAGCCCACCCGTGGACATGCGCTGGGGACGTCGGCCGGACCCGCAGAGAGAAATTTCCAGCAGGCAGTGTATGAGTCCAGAGCTCAGATACAAAGGCTGGCTGTGGTTACCACCCCTGAGTCGTCAGCACAGGACTGGAAGCTGGAGCCACAGAGAAACCGGGAGCACAGAGGTGACACCAGGAGAGTACAGATGGGGTCACGGGACACCAACATTTAGGGATGAGCAGGGGACCGAGGAGTCGGCCAAGGACACTGAGGTAGAGACGTGACGTGATGGGGACCTGGGCCCGAGGAGGATCATGAGAAACCCGGAAACAAGGGGACAGCAAGGCACAGGGGAGCAAGGTGAGGACAGTGTCCAATGCCGCACGGCTGCAAAAGGAACTGAAACCCTTAGACACCCAGTCACCGCGTTCGACCCGAGGTCAACCTCGTCCTGGTGAGGTCTGCGGGAGTGGTCTCGGCGGCCTGTCTGGGGGCAGAGGGGGCCAGTGCAGTACTGCAGGTGTGCAGTGCTCCTGGTGAGGGGTTCACTGGGCGGAGAAAGCAGATCCGAGGTGTTCAGGGGAGGACACAGGACTGAGGGCAGGGTATCGGTTTTGTTTTGAGACGGAGAAACTTGAGCAAGTAAAGGCTCCGGGGTGGGGGAGAGATGAAAACAGAGACAACAGTAGGAACAACTGCATAAGCACAGACCAGAAGCGCAGGTTGTGCACTGACCCAAGACACAGTGGCCCCAAGACCCTGGAAGACAAATGGGGGGAAGGATCAGGACGTGGGCACACTGTAGGTCTGAGACTGAGAAGTCGAGGGAATTGAGGCTGAAGCCTCAACTCCATCTGTGGGTAGGAAACCAGATGGGGACAGTAAGGCCCAGGGAAGTGGTGACTTGGAGGACGACTGCTGGTTCACAAACTGTCCCCCTGTCCCCCCCACGCCCCCAACACACACTGACGGCAGGGAGAGACCAAAGAAAGAGGTCGGCCACTCGAGATCGGTGGATGGTGGCTTTAATAAACAAGGGGATGTACATTTGAGGCTTGTCTTGGGCAGCCATGTGGCAAGGAGATTTCCACACTGCCTGCCAGACCCTTAGACGTTTACTCCCTGGGTTCATCTCAACACCTTCTCTCTCCAGGCTGCATCCCTGAAAACACCTCTGGCTGTGGGAAAGGATGGTGGGCAGGATGAACCGAACCCTACAAGGCTGAGGGAGAGGTGGAGAGCCTGAGGGCTCCCAGGCCAGCTCCACGGTCAGCTGGTGGTCACACCCTGTCTGTGACCTCCTACAATGACAAGCAAGAGGGAGTAGGATTTTAACTCAAGTGTCTTTGACTCCTCGCCTGGTGTTCCGATCCCCATGGTTGAAGACACTTGAGTCACATAAAGCCACCCTGTTAAGAGGGGGCTCTTTGTACCCTTCTTTTGAAAGATCACCAGATAAGGCTGGCTTCCCACAAGGGCAGAACAGCCCCCCTTGTCATCAAAGACAAGAAGATTGCCAAGATCCTGGACTGAGACCTTCTGAAAGTGGGGCAGTTAGCAGAAGTTCGCCCTCAGATAAGGATCCTGACTTACTCATGCCCCTTCCAGGGGCTTAGAAAATGCTTGTAACACTTAAACTGTGATGATCACCTCGGTCAAAGAGATTCTAGAAAACTACCTAGAGGACAGAATACGGTGGCCTGGGGGAAGGAGTAGGTTGAGAGTGGGTTCTGGACAAGTCTCTAGGCCTCTCTGCACACTTCCTAGGGCCCTTCTCAGAGCAGCAGGCATACTGGATGAAGAGATGGGTTGGGAGCCAGACACCAAAGTAGATTATGAGAGCTGGGCATCGGAGCATGTAGAAAAAGCAGCCACGAAAAGTGAAGGAAGGACACTAAACACAGAACCATCACGGGGCCTCGCGTGGGCCCTGCCAAATGGAGCGGAATCAGACTGATAGGGCACAACCTGAATCCAAATCACGCTCACATAGAAAACATGGACTGGGCTACTATTTACAAAACAAACATGAGGAAACGGAGAGAAAAACCATATCACAGTCACGGATTGTAGGATGGGAAGAGACTTTAGTTCCAGCCCACTAAGCCCAATGCATAGCTTTTTCCTCCCCAAGATGGCTCACCTCTCCTTCTGGGATTTCTTCAATGATACCAACTGGCTTCTACAGCAAATGGTAAAACTCAGGTAGCAAACAAACGAACTAGCACGGGCTTGCTTCCAACCTCTCCTGGAAAGAGCCCCCTATGCAAAGGCCTCCTCCTGTAGGAGGGTGACACTGAGGGCCAGAACTGGATTAGGATCTTGTAATCTTGGATTCAAACAGTTCTTTGTAATTACAAGTCACAGGAGGACAGATGGATCTACACCGATGGGGCACCTGGCGGGGGCTCAGTTGGTTGCGTCTCTCCGACTTCGGCTCAGGTCATGAACTCAGGGTCTGAGATCAAGCCCCCCACTGGGCTCCCCGCTCAGTAGGGAGCCTGCTTGAGATTCTCTCTCCCTCGACCCCTCCCTTCAGTGGGGCATGCAGGCCCGTGCACTCGCTCTCCAAAATAAACAAAGAAATAAAATTTAAAAAAAGAAAATTCTCTAAACCAATGCTGCATATAACCTGAAATGTTGTCATGCCACTTAAATATTTATGTACATATAATAACTATCATTAGCATCCACATAACATCTTTCTTCACTTGAGCGTAAAGCACTTCATACATGCAATAATTAATTCTCACAATAACCTAATGAGGCAAGAGAAATAGTGAGGATTATTACTCCCACTTTGCAGAAGATAAAATCAGTGCAGGGAAACATGTGGACATTTGCCCAGGTCAGAAAAAGTGAGTGGAAGGAAGGCTGCTGTATTTTTAATTCTTTTCTAGGAACTTATTTATTGAGCTCCATCCATATACTTGGGTCTATGGAAGGTGGTCAATATATTCAAGGATGGGGCAGGGAGGTTGGGGAGAGGAAAGGTGGCTTATTCTTTTATTTTAAGATTTTTATTTAACCATTTGAGAGAGAGCGTGCACAGAGGAAGAGGGGGAAGCAGGCTGCCCCTGAGCAGGGGCTCGATCCCAGGACCCTGAGATTATGACCTGAGCCGGAGGCAGACACTTAACTGACTGAGCCCCCCAGGCGCCCCAGGAAAGGTAGTTTGAATAATACAACGTGAGGACAGAAAGACAGTTTATGAGCCTGTAATTCCAACTCAAGCTATGGGCACAGAAGTTCAATCTTGCCACGGGGCACAGTCTCAGAAGACAGTAAGCCACGTCTGCCTTGTCCCAGATGAGAGAGCTATTCCCCTACTCACCATGAAGGGAACGGACGTCAAAAATAAACACAGTGTTCCATTTTTATACCCCTGAGAGGGGAAAGTGTGAGGAAGCCCACCTTACAAGGAAATGGGCTGAAATGAAAACCACGCCCTCCCACATTCCCTGAGGACGCGCTCCGAAGCGGCCCATTACCCTGTCCTCCTGCCCTGCAGAATCACTCTTCTGGTCACTTTTTCAACTGACCATCTTCCCCACTAGAACGGAAGCTCGCCGAGGGCAGGACTTTTACCCTTATTCACTGGTGTGTTTCGGGGCCTGGTACAGAACCTGGCATCCAATAGGGATTCAAAAGACGTTTTCAATCATGAATATGTCTGAAGGCTCCAGTTCCAGTTCTGCCGCCGACCAACTCTGTGACCTTGGGGAAGTTAATTCGTCTCTTGCGGCATTAGTTAAAAGAAAAAAAGTTGGGGCCTGGGTGGCTCAGTCGATTAAGCATGTGCCTCTGGCTCGGGTCATGATCCTGGGGTCCTGGGATTGAGACCCACATGGGGCTCCCAGCTCAGCGGGAGCCTGCTTCTCCCTCTGCCCCTCCCCCTGCTCATGCCCTCTCTCCCTCTCACCCTCTCAAAGAAATAAAAAAAATCTTTAAAAAATAATAAAAATTTAAAAACTCTTTAGCCAGATAATCCTTTTCAGTGCTTCAATATTATAACTTTCTGTCTGCTCGGAACCATAACCATAACCATAACACAAGGCCAAATGGGGTAAGTCACAACCCCAAATGCAGCGGTAACTATCACATTTCCCGTCCTCCAGCATCTTTTGAATATCCCTCTTCTGCTTAGCGGATTTGCCATCTGATGAGTCCTGCCTCTCCCAAGAGGAAACTAAAAGCTCACTTGCTCAGCCTTCCCTTCAGTCGGGGACCAGCCCTCTGACTTGGGTCCTGCCTGTGAGACACACCTTCCAGGAATTATTTCAGAGGTGCGGAATGCGAGGCAACAGGTAGGTTGTCCTGGCTGTGTGTTTTGTGGGGAGGCTGCGGGGGTGGAGTTCTGGCCTTCTGGGCTCCCCATCAGCCTCGGACTGGGGGAGTCTGGACTGTGAGGCAGCAGCAAGGGGGCTCGGTGTGGCTCCCGATGTGTGGAGTATGGGAGGAACGGGAGGAAATGGTGTTTCACTGTGGAAAGAGCAAGGCTTTGTGGAAGGATCACAGACTTGATCCAGATCCTGCTGCCACTCACCAGCTGGGCCCCTTGAAACAAGTACATAACCCCTGGAACCCCGGTTTCACCAGCTTTAAAGTGGTCCTTGTCCAAGGTCACTCACGGCCTCTGCAAGTAGGAGTCTTTAGCTGCCACAATTCCCCAGGGACGTCTGCTGGTGTGTTTTGCCTCCAGATGACTGGGTCGACGTGAGGCTTGAAATTATGGGTAAATTAGGTTAATTTATAGAGTTGCTTCAAGATAAACACTGAGATACAATATTAGTAACAGAGACAAAAAAGTCAACTAACACAAGGCAATCTTTTCCAGATGTAACCACAGGCCCAAGGACATTACTATCCGGTCGACTCTTACTATCCAGGTGATGATCTCCTGGTGGTGGGTGGGGTCCAGCCCTGCATCGGGCCCCATGCTCAGTGGGGGGTCTGCTTCAGATCCTCTCCCTCTGTCCCTCCCTCCCCAAGCCCCTTCTTTACCTCCTTCACCTGCTCTTTCTCTAGAGTGGGTAAATAAATCATTTTTTAATTTTTAAAAAATCTTTTTATTTATATTTTTAAAGGTTTTTAAATCTTTCTCTAGAATGGATAAATAAATCTCGCATTTATTTGAGAAAGAGAGATAGCAAGAAAAACCATGAGTGGAGGGGTGGTGAGAGAGAGAAGCAGGCTCCCTGCTAAGCAGGGAGACCGACATGGGGCTTGATCCCAGGACCCTGGGATTATGACCAGAGCCGAAGACAGATGCCTAACTGACTGAGCCACCCAGGTGCTCCAATAAATCTTTTTTTTTTTTTTAAGATTCCATTTATTTATTTGACAGAGTATAAGCAGGAGCAGCAGCAGTGGGAGAGGGAGAAGCAGGCTCCCGCTGAGCAAGGAACCTGACCCAGGGGCTCCATCCCAGGACCCCAGGATCATGACCTGAGCCAAAGGCAGACACCTGACTGAGCCAATTACCCCTAAATATTTTTTTTAAAAGAAAGGATATTAAAAGAATTAACGGGCAGAAATATGCATTTGAAAATTGGTTCGAATACCTAGAGTTCTTCACAGAAACTCTCAGAAGCTTAGGAGCTCCTAAGTACGCATGAAATTAAAGAAATACACTCCTTCTTGTGCAAGTCCTCATCACCTGAAAATGCCGTAATAAAGTCACCAAGCATCACATAAATGGGTCTCCAACCACCCTCCTTTTTCCAACTATCCTCCCTGACTCCTGATACCAGGTGGGGAAGCATTTTTCTGAGTTTTTCAACTGTTACACTGCTACCATGTATTTATCCTAATCTGCTCTTCAAGTTTGTATTTCCTATTCCTGCCTCCTAAATATGGGTATTTCCTGAGGCGTAGGCCTTGGCCTTCTGCTCCTCTCTATAAATACTTTCTCCTTTGGAAAGATCATATACACCGATGATTTCAACTGTTGTTTCTTCACAGATGACTCACACATTTACATATTTAGGCACAACCTCTCTTTCTTCAGCTTTAGTCCTGTATCTGTAGCATGCCGTCTCAAATTCTACAAATCTTTTTGAACACGGAGCTAACTCCTGCTTTAAACTAACTCAGCCTAGCGGGTGTCTGGGTGGCTCAGTCAGTGGAGCCTCCGACTCTTGGTTTCAACTCAGGACATGATCTTAGGGTTGTGGGACTGAGCCCCGTGTCAAGACTCTGCACTTGCACGGAGTTGGCTTCGGTTGAGACTCTCTCTCTCCCTCTGCCCCTCCCCTGCTCTTGCTCAAATAAATAAAACCAACTCATCCTATGGCTATCCCTTTCTCAGTCCCAATTTCACAGGCTTACAGGGCTGCAGTTTTCCCTGATTCCTCCTAATCCTTTCCCTGCGCCATCCACTCCATTACTAAGGACAGTGTTACTCACGTTATTGTGACCTTGCTCTTGCCCTCTCACCTTTACTATCCACCACGGACACTACCAGAGCGCCTCCCCCCTACTGTCCCAGTCACTTTTGCTGGCTCAGTGTTTGTAAGATATGGCTTGGAATGTTCACGGTTCCACAGTTACTGAATGCTCGCTTTGCGCAAAGCACAACATTACACATTCCAGAAGGCAGGAATGATAAAGGTCTGTCTACGGTCTAGGAGGGGAAAGAGTTGCACACAGTTTTAGTTCAAAATTAGAACGCGGTACTACCTGAGTGAAGAATGGCCCAGAAAGTAGGGTGGACATTCAGTAGGAAAGAAAATTTATTTCCACGTGCAGAGATCCCTTTATCTGGCTTTAAAGATTGGGTAGAATCTCAACGTCCTCAGAGGATGGGGAGGGAAGGGTATTCCAAGGAGAAAGAGACAGGAGCAGTCTTTAAAAAACTCACGCAGGAGGTGCTTCATGCCGCCTAGTTTGCCACGGGCAAGGGAGAACAAAAGGGGAACAGCAAAAAATGAAGCTAGGGTTTTTAATCCAAGTTAATAAATTTGGCCTTTAACCTACAGGCAACAGGGAGTCAGTGAAGATTTTTGATCACAGTGACGGGGACCGCAGCAGCTGTCGGCTGGGCTGGCAGGCAAGTGACGCCAAAGGAAGGGTCCCTGAGAGAAAAGCAGCGCATTTACCTCGTTCAGGGCACGGTAATGAGAACTTCGAGTAGGTGGACCCAGTGGGTAAGGAGAGTGGATGCCGGAATTTCTGCAGAGGTAGAATCGGAAGAACTTGTCAATTGACGGGGAAAAAACGGCATCAATTACGGACATCCAAGTTTCCAAGTGGAAACTGGTGGTCGCGCCTGCACAAGGGGGAGCACCGTCTGGAAAGCCGTTTGGGAGGACGGGGGCCGAGTTACGTCTGGGAAATCCCGGCCGGTACAACCGCAGGACACACGACGAGGAACGGCCAGGACGCTTGGGGACAGCTGGGCGCCGGCGGCTCCGGCGGGTGCACGGGGGGTGCTTCGGCCCAAACGGGACAGGACGGACTACGGACGCCCTCCTCCCGCGGGGTGAGAGGGGCGGCCCGCGGATGCCCTCCACGCGTGTCCACCCGCCACGGCGGCCCTCGCCTCGCCGGAAGTGGCCTCCCCCCACCGCGTATTTCCTGAACGCCCGTCCCCACCCGTCTCCGGCGCCCAGCCCAGGGGGCACTTCACACACACTCCCAGGGAGCGCGGGCTGAGAGCGCAAGCCGGGCATCTTTCCCTCTGGCACGCCGCCCGCCCCAGTCCGCGGGTCACCCCGTCCGTGAAGCTCCTGGGAAGAACCCGCGAGACAAACCCGCGATCTCGCGATACCTGGTGGTCCCGCCCTCACGCCGGCCCGCCGGAAGCGGAAGTCGGGCGAAGTCGGCTCGTCGCTCGAGTGGCTCCGTTACCTTGGAGAGCTGAGGTGGTGGGCGATCGTTTGGCCGCGGTGCGGGCCGGAGGTGGGTGTTCCTGCCTGCGCGGCGGGCGGGGTGCGGCCCGAGCGGGACGGACGCAGCCCTCGGCGGGCCGCCCGCCCGTTGGGGGCCCACGGGGAGCCGGGAGCCGGGCGGGCCGAGCCGAGGGGCCCCGGGAGGGAGCCGACCGTCAGGACCGTGGTGGGCCAGCCCTGCCGGCCCTGGTGACGGCCTGGCTCCGTCTGCTGGGCCCCGGAGGCCGGTGCAGGGGTCACGTACGGCGCGGGTTGCGTGTGGTGTCGGAGGACGCGTCTGAAGGGCTGAGCCCGTCCTGTCCTTTCCACGAGGAGAACGTAGCTGGTTCTCCCTCAGGCTCGGACTAGGGTGCTGCCTT
The DNA here is from genome assembly GCA_028646535.1 of Procyon lotor. Classification (NCBI taxonomy): domain Eukaryota; kingdom Metazoa; phylum Chordata; class Mammalia; order Carnivora; family Procyonidae; genus Procyon; species Procyon lotor. The sequence continues at coordinate 2,052,793 of CM053609.1, read as the reverse complement.
AGGGGCCCCGCGGGGCGCTTGTAACCAGCCCCTCCCCCCGCGCCAAACACACATCTTTGGAGGCTTTCCTTCGAGGGAATCAAGCGGTTCTTTGCCTCCCACAGATCGAAACAGCCTAGACATTAAACACTGCAGCCGCCTCAGGGTGAGTAGAGCTCCGACGCGTCAGACTTCTCTGGAAGTCCCACTCTCACGAGTGCAGATGAAGACCCCGGCTCTCCTGGGGCGGTGGGGGGGCCTCGTGGGAGTAGCGTTTTTCCCTGGCTGGGTCACTCTCCTGGAGTCCGGCCGCGACTTTCCTTCGCTGACCCGACTGCAAGCCCTCCCTTGGGTTTGAGAGAGTGGCGTCCGTCTGCCAACCCCTGACACGCTGGGGTCTGCGAGAGCAGCGGCCTGGGAGGGGGACGGCTGGGTGCTGCTCCTGCGTCCGCACGACAGCCTTGGCTGAATTTGGTTGGGATAAGGGCAGTAGTATAAACATCGGTGTGTGTTTTGAGGGATTCGGAGGAAAAACAAACGAATAAAGCCGCTGTCTTTGTCAAAGGTGAAGTAATACAGGAAGAAAAATAATGGTAGGAGGCCAGGCAGGAGGGAGAGATTCAGTTTTAAAGTTGTAGCATGTCACACACGTCCCGAATCATGAACCAGGTTTTAGGAGTCTTGAGGCAGAACAGAGAGATGACAAGATAAAGTTTGGGTTAGGGTCAGCAGAGGCAGGGGCGGGAGCACTGACCACTGCTTGGCCAAGGAGGACCGAAGGGGGCTACCTACACAGCACTGAACTCTTGGTCCCCTGCCTGTCAGGGATTGAGGCCTCCGGTGGCCTAAGCCAAGTCTTTCCTCCCACGTGGAGGGCTCTCTGAGAATGTGGGTGCAGAAATACTACTTGCATGAATCCGTACTTGGCCTGGGGAACCCAGCTGATGAAAGGTGTCAGGGTTTTTTTTAGCTGTTAGATAGTATCTGTGGTGTTTTTCATTTTGTCCCAGAATAAGAGTACATTGGATGCTCTATAAAGTGCCCTAGAGTTGAGCAGCTGTTCATTTAAATGCTTATCTGCCTTTCCATTTTCACAGCTTTCCTATATTTTCAGTTTCTCTTTTTTACTGGTTTTCTTTTCCTATAAACCACCTCAGGGACACTGTCCTGGGAAAACTGGAGGTGATCTTCCAGTAACCCCTTCGCTACTGCTCTTTTCTGTGTTCAGTGAAGCTTTTTGAAAACTTACTCTACAATCCATGTGGATTTCTAGTTCCTTAGCTTCCGGTTACTTCTCAATGACCTGCAGCCCTTCAATCTCTAGTACTCTCTCATAATGACCTCCTAATGGTAAGTCCAATTGATTTTCTCTTCTTGGTTCTGTCCCTGTGCCATTCCACACTGAGGACCGTTCACTCTACTCTCTTGCCTTCTGTGGGAAGCTCTCCTGGTTCTCGTCTGTGTGTGTGCTCCTCGTACCCCTTCTTTATCTCCAGCTTCTTTACAGGTCAGTGTTCTCCAGGATTCTGTTCCTTCATACACTTCTTATTCCACAGCCTTCCTGAGAAGCCTCATCCACTCTCACAGCATTAACCACCAACAAAATTGCTGACGTCTCTCGTATTTATCATCACCCCAGTTCTCAGTCCCAAGTGGGTAACTGGGAGCTGACTCCCCACGTGGATGTATATCCCATAACTAACCTCAGACTCCGTATCCTCACTCACCTTTTTTCTGTGGTTCCTATGGCACCACAGCCCGTACGGTCATTTGGCTGGAAGCCTGGAAATTATCCTTTATTCTCCTCTCTTCTCCCAATATCTAGTTGGTGGTTCATTTCTAGTGGAATTCCTGCCAAACTGCGCTCGCAGTTGCCGTCTCAGATTCAGCCCTCCAGTCCTGCAGTAATCTGCCTTTGGTCTGTCCTCACGAGTCTCTTCTATACCCTGTTAGCAAAGTGGTCCTTCTAAATAGTCAGTTTGCCCTCGAGACTTCCCTGCTTAAACCACTTAGGTTGAAGACTCCCTTCCTACTAGAATAAGGGCAGAGCTGTTTGCCTTGAACACGGTTTTTCACAATTTGGTCCCTGCCATTTTTCCGGCTTTGTTTCTTGACATTCACTGTTCCTCCCTTTGTACTTACACCATGTTTGTCTCTTCACTAGACTGAGCTCTCTCGGGGGTGGAGAGCCTGATACATTGTTCATCTTTGTATCCCAGGCGCCAGTTAGCACAATGCCTGTGGGACAGAAATCAAGAAATAATGGAGTGTCTAAAACCATCTTCAGTTACAAAGTATACAAAGACTTTTACGTGTACCTTGCCTAAAGTGTTCATTTCTTGGTTTTTCACTGTCCGGTGAGACAGTATTATTATTTTTTTTAATTTTCTTAAAACCCGTACAGAGTTTCAGGATGACAGACACCTCTGCAGCTGTCCCCAATTTTGAAGAGATGTTCGCCAGCAGATTCACAGAAGACGACAAAGAGTACCAGGAGTACCTCACACGCCCTCCCGAGTCCCCTCCAGTCGTTGAGGAGTGGAATAGCAGAGCTGGTGGGAACCAGAGAAGTAGAGGCAATCGGTACGTATTACCGCAGGAGACACGCAGTGGCCGATGTGGGCGAGGACGGCTCTGCTCCGTGGGCCCCAAGGCCGGTGAGGGCAGGACCCCAGCTCAGTGTATGTCATGCCTGGTCACCACCTGCACGCAGGGAGTGGCTGGTAAACATTTGCTTTAGTATTTTGTCAGCACCGTGTATTTTCTTCCTTGCTGTTCATGTGTGTATGTGTTTTAATGTTCTTTTTCAAAATGTCCTTTCTGTGGACTAACATTTTCTTTTCTCTGCAAGTATTCTTTACAAACCAAGAGTCTTCTACAAAACTTTGTGCTAGGCTCCATAAAGAAGGCCCTGTCTTTGATTTTACTTTAAGAAAGTTATATAAAGGAATTTCGTCTGTTTAATAATTCAAAATAGCCCTTGTACAATTGAATAGACTTCAGTTTGATTCAGAACTATCCTTTTGTTGTGGGTTTTGTATTGTGGTCTGCCTATTCCTCTGCAAAATGTAGCCAGTATAATGCTGGAAGAATGATTTAAACGTTAGGGAAGTTTAGTAACTGGTGCTATATAACATTCTGCAGAGAAAAGTGTTTTTTACAATCTTATTTATGGAGTTGAAAAATGAAATGCAATGGGATAGATTTGTCATTTGTATTTTTTAAAAGGGAAGTATAAAACTCTTTTTGTTTTGTTGTTATAGGTTGCAAGATAACAGACAGTTTAGAGGTAGGGATAGCAGACGGGGGTGGCCAAGTGACAATCGATCCAATCAGTGGCACGGACGATCCTGGGGTAACAATTACCCGCAGCACAGACAAGAGCCTTACTACCCCCACCAATATGGACACTATGGTTACAACCAACGGCCTCCCTACGGTTACTACTGATGGAAACGTCAGCAGCTTTTAGTAAAACCATTTCCTCTGTTAACATGACAAAAGTTTGTGTGTATCTTCTGTTGGTCATAGTTTTACATCTGCTTTCAGAGAGTGGATTATTAACTTTTTGGAACTTGTGACTTTCTTATTTTAAATGAGATCCTACTAGAGATGTGATGTTTCATTATGCCCCTAAAAAAGTTGTGGATTATATTGCCTGACTTCTACCTCAGATTCTTCTTTGTTTCATGACTTAATAGTGGTTTGAACTTGGTGTCTGTCTTCCTTGTTTGACTTCTAGGAGTTCTGTCTTTGTTTTACAGAGAAATAAAAAATTTAAAGTAGAAAATGCTTGACTTTATTTTGTAAGTAAGGAAGTATCCATATACTCAGATGTTCTCATTCCTAAATTTTTACAGAGGTTAGTGCAGTCACCTCATGAATGCACAACTATGCTCACTTGTAACGTGTTATACGTGACATCAGCAGTTAAAGGTAAAACAACTGTGGACGCTTCTTTTGGCTTTTGTTGTCATGACTGTGGTACTTTATCATTACTCCAGGAGTGAGTGAGTTCCATGGCTGTCAAGACTAAAACCTTAAACTGGGGAAGGGAAACCTCTCAGTTCCAGTGTCTTGATCTAGTGGTGGTGAGACTGGGGCACACGGTCACTACAAACCGTGAGGCTTTTTGCTAACTTAAAGCAGATCAAAATTCACGTTATAAAAAAAGTTCAACTCTATAAATGTTCCCCTTTCCTTTTCAATAGTATGTATATAATGCTGCGTTCCGACTACTTACTTTTATGGTACTTATGTGAATTGATTGTACGATGTTATATTCACTTCCAAATGTGTACCTTTGCTGCTTCCTCTTGTATAAACACAGTGACACTGTAACTTCCTCTCAGAGTGATCAGTATATTCCAGATCATTTTAATGGCCATTTCAATGGTTTTATTCAAATAAAGTACTTAACATGATTAAGCAGTTTCTCAAGTTTTGGCAGTTAGACCATTCATTAATGTGATGAACCTTTTTGGTTTTTCACTGCTGTTTCCTTTATATCTGTTGAAAAGGCTTATTTGGCTTAAGAGTAATATTAAGAGTAGAAGTTTCATCACAGGGAAAAGGAGCATAAAGGCAACTCCCTAAATCTGCCTTCTGCTGCCTTCTCTCTCAGCACTCCACTCTACGCCCTTGAGCTTGACTTCTCCAGGCAGCACTACTCCATGCTCTGGATCCAACTCTCCCCTCTACTCCCCTTCACGAAGAGCCGTCCTTTCAGGTAACTGTTTGGTTGGAAAGGATCTAATAAATCAGGTCTTCACATTCAGATGTGAAAACTTTAACAGTAAGATAAAGGTTTTCCCTATACCCCTCTAATTACCTCAATAGGCACAGTGCTGTTACATCACTATCTTGATACTATAGATATGTAGCCTAGAGAGTTCAGAATGGCCTCACTGCACACCACGATCTTCTCTGCGGGCCTGTGGGTTATCAAAAATTCCCATCAAGTGATAAAGCGCAACACTGACTCAATGGGGTGGCAGCGGCCACAGCTTTAGAGCAGGACCTTCGGGGCCCTCTGCTCTGCCACCTGCTGGCACTACTTAGGGGGACCTGTGGGCCCAGGGGACAGGGCTTGGAGTGAGGGACGGGTCTCCCCAGGCTGCAAGGAAAGGTTATTTTCCAATAGTATAGAAATATTCACAGATGGCCTGAGTATCAGCCCTCTTGAAAATATGATGAGTCCTTTTAACATGAATTATTTCTGCATTCTGCATAAACAGCCCATGTGGTGGTTTTTTTTTTAAACAGTAGTCATCATTAGACTCCCCTATATGCTTAAAACTGAGAGGAAATAAAAGTCATGGTTTCTGCTTCATGTGGGAGAGACAGAAAATAACATTAAAAAATTAAGGATAATTCAGAGAATTATCTGAAGAAAGAATTAAAATAGTGTCAAATGGAATTAATCTCAAATAGTTTGTTGTAATAGCCTATAGCATTAAGCATAAGTAGCCCTGGCTTCTAGTCCTGTCCTTACGAGGTACAGGACCTTGAGAAAAATCAGTTAAGCATGGAGCTTTACGTGTTCACTTGTAAAAATGAGGATAACACCCTGCCAGTCTTCACAGGGTCATAAAAAAAGTGACCAGACATACAAGAGCTTAAGATAGGCCTCTGCCTTCGGCTCAGGTCATGATCTCAGGGTCCTGGGATCCAGCCCCACATCGGGCTCTATGCTCAGCGGGGAGCCTGCTTCCCCCTCTCTGCCTGCCTCTCTGCCCACTTGTGATCTCTCTCTGTCAGATAAATAAATAAAATCTTTAAAAAAAAAAACAGAAGGGCGCCTGGGTGGCTCAGTTGGTTAAGCAGCTGCCTTCGGCCCAGGTCATGATCCTGGAGTCCCGGGATCGAGTCCCACATCAGGCTCCTAGCTCCACGGGGAGTCTGCTTCTCTCTCTGACCTTCGCTCCTCTCATCCTCTCACTTTCTCTCTCTCAAATAAATAAAAAAAAAAAAAAAAAAAAAAAAGAAACTAGGGCTTCGGACCATTAACCCCCCCACTGGCACATAACTGGTGCTATATAAACATTTGTTGAATTGATGGGAGGGAAGTATTTGGTAATTGTAAAGAACGGTGTTGATCTAAAGGATATAGAGTAACTGACAGAAGATAAGGTAGAGCGCGAGACTTGAGAGTAAAGATTTGTGATTCTTATGTGAATTAATATATGGATTAGCAAAAGAAGAAATATTCTTCAGAATAGAACAAATTTCAAATATCAAGAAAATTTATGTTAAATATTGAGCTAAAATTAGCATTTGCTGTTTGAAATTGACACTGATTTTAAAGTGTCAAATGCTGATTATGGAAACATACCAGATTAATATCCTTTTGAGACCAGCTTGCTGGAGACTCGAGATAGAGGGTTTTTTCCTTTTCCTTGCTGGAGTGCTAGAAGGATTTGAGGTTATCCAGAGTATTCATAACCACAGGTCACAGCTCTGAGGATCGTTTGAACTCTTGAAGCCAGATAGGAAAAAGACATCTGGTGAGATCTCTAGCATAGTTTTGGTTTTCAAAGCTTGCATTTCTTATAATGCTCAACAGACAGGATGTAATTTTCCCTTTGTAATTTATTCGCCTAAAGGAAAATCTGGAATTTTACGATAGAATTAAGAGTAATGAAATGTTAGTTTTAAGTTCAGAATACTAAAACAGAAGGAAATCTTGCCCTGAAGACTACTGATAACACTAATTCTGAACTCCACACCTTGTTTCTAAAGACAGTTATTTTAACCTTAAATTTTTCCTAGACCCATTCCCTTTGATTCATTCAACCCAAACACAGATTCGGCTGTGTATGGAAACCTATGCCCTTGGCCTTTGACTTCTTTGATTTAGTACTATTGCTTATAGTGAAAGGCAATTTATTTTTTTCATTAGAAAATGTAGGGGGCACCTAGGTGGCTCAGTGGGTTAAATCCTCTGCCTTCGGCTCAGGTCATGATCTTGGGGTCCTGGGATGGAGCCCTGCATTGGGCTCTCTGCTCAATGGGGAGCCTGCGTCCCCCCCCCCCTCTGCCTGCCTCTCTGCCTACTTGTGATCTCTGTCAAATAAATACATAAAATCTTTTTTTAAAAAATGTAGGAAATACACTCCTAGCTCACAGCAACTTGTAATACCATTTAATAACTTCAGTCAGCTGGAAAGCTGACTTGAGAAAGTGCTTACTTTGGTAATGTTAGACAAACTGAGGTATTATAAGCCATTCACTGCAAAGCTGATTTGGGATTTGTCTTTCAGTATCTTGTATTTTGACCACAGAATCCCATTTGAGGTATAAATGAGGATTTTGGAGTACTAGACAGACTTTGGCTAATTCTGTGTGAAAAACCCAATTACAAGGTCACTCAGTGTCCTTCCTCTGTTTATAAATTTAGAAATGTGTGCTTTTACAATCCTCTGGCTTTTAATTTAGAATGAATTAAGGCCAAAAGGGGTAAACACTCTTGACATCGGCAGGAGTTATGATGTTAATTTTTAGATTTCTACTTCAGAATTCAGATAGACTCTTTGTGCTGTGTGTATTATCTAAAGATTCCTCTTGGCTCCTGAAAAATTGTGGAGCCACATCAACAACTAGAGTCAAACAGATTATACCACTGGACTCCGAAGGTAGCCTTGAGCAGGTATCTCCTCCTTCCCGCGAGGCTACACCTCTACTAGGGCCAACTTTTGAGGGTAACAGAGATTGTAGTGGAGATCCCTTAAGCCGTGGCCGTTCTGGGAGAGAGTGGCCTGGGTCAGGCTGGCTGCACGGGCCTCAGCAACAGGGCTGCACGCTCTCCGATGAGCCAGGGGTGAAGAAGCAGCAGCTTCAGCTCCTGCACCACTGCGGAGGCTGCCAGGTGCCAAGAAACATTCTTATGTGAGGAGCTGGTTACCAGTGCCCTCAGACTGGGAGTGGAGCTAAGCTGTGGCTGATACCCCCCAGATTTTAAGATGTACAGGACGGTATGGGACGGTAAGAGGCCAGGTCTTCCATCAAAACTGCTAACGTGATCCGACTGCCCCCTTGCAGGAGTAAGTGAAAGCGTGTACAGAAGGCGTGCGCCGTGGGGCTGGGCACACGGAAGGCTGCCCGTCTGGGGCAGCGGTGCGCCTCCAGAGGTGCAGTGGGGTGGGGGTGCCTCTTAGCTGACCTGGGGGCAAGAAGTGCGGCTCACAAGTCTTTCACCAATGTCTCCATGGGCTGATGGGCTAATTCAGTTGCTGTTTTCATTCCTGTCCCTGAGGGACACGCAGAGCCCCATGTATTAATTACCAGTTCGATTTTCTCTGGGTTTCAGTGATCTCTCCTGAGGCAGCTTCAGGGGGATGATGTGATGATGATCTCATGGTTTTTTTCCACTGCCAGTGCCTTTAACTCCCTAACGGATCTCCAGCCTTTGTCTAAATTACATAAATAAAGCTGCTCTAATTGCTAAAGGCCAGAGCTTTTGCATTTAAGTGTTTTCTCATTTTAAAATTTCCTCCACTATGTATGTTTGGTGTGTATACAAAATAATAAACATTATAAAAAAGTGAACCACCACCAATGCTGCTCTCATCCAGCGATACGGCCTGTTGCGTACGCTTCTCTCTTACCGGGCCCACCAAACGTGTAAGTTTGATCTATTTTTCCTCGTTTACAAAAGTGAGACTGTATATAAAAATACACACACACACACACACACACCTATTATTCTTCGTGCACATACTAGACATAACTCTAGTTCAGTAACTACAGATTAAAACTTAAGAGTCTAATACTGTATCGTATGGATTTTCTGTTGATTATATGATTATTCTCCAGCAGGTATACATTTAGGTTATCTGTTCTTTTTTTTTTTTTTTTAAAGATTTTATTTATTTGACAGCGAGAAACACAGCGAGAGAGGGAACACAAGCAGAGGGAATGGTAGGGGGAGAAGCAGGACTCCCTGCTGAGCAGGGAGCCCGATGTGGGGCTCGATCCCAGGACCCTGGGATCATGACCTGAGCCGAAGGCAGACGCCCAACGACTGAGCCACCCAGGCGCCCCTGTTCCTTCTTTTTTACCCATATATTCTTTGGCATTTTTATTTTTGTGTGTGTTCTATGAGGTATTCTGCAAAAAATAGGATGATTAGGTTAAAACACCTATATTTTTAGTTAAGTGCCAACATTTTCTAAAACACTGTAGCAGTTCACATTCCCTGTTGGCAACATACATACATATATGTGTCTCCCCTCTCCCTTCCTAGGACTTCAACTTTTTGTCCAGGTGGGCATGTTTTAGTTTTTGTTTTTGAATTCAGAGAATTTTACTAGGTTTTATCTCCTTGTCAACCATTCTTTTGTCAATGTTTCCCCTGGGGTGCTGCACCTTTTATTCCTTAAAATCCTTTTTTTTCCTTCAGTATTTTCTTGATTATAAAGATTCTTGAAATCTTTTTCTGTTACACTTTTGGGGTTTTTTTCAGGACCCCAATTATGTTGGGGTCCTGAAAAAGGGAAATCCTGTTGACTTCCCTTTGCCTGACTTCTAGATCTGTCATTTTCCTTTCTTTGCTCACCTTTCTCTATCCTGCCCTCCAAATTCTGTGCCCTATTTACAGACTCTTCTCTGTTGTTTCCAACATGGCCTTTTTTCCCATGATGCTTTTATTTAAAAAAAAAAAATTGATTAGCCACCTTTCAAGTGCTCAGTAACCACACGTATCTGGCAGCTGCCATACTGACAGCATAGTTTTGGAAGAGGACTAAAGGCGTGGAGTTCTGTTGACTCCACTCACTCCCTTCTTCTCGTTTTCCAACCCCCAAGGTATCTCCAGGGAAACAAGGCTCTGACACAAATTTGAAAGCCAATGTGATAGTAAAACCATACCATAGAGGAGTTTCATGTAGAAATGACCACTGAGCCTGTAAACTGTGCTGCCCGGTTTGGGGGATACCCCCTGCCCAGACTCTGTACCAAGGAGACTAGATGGACCCTATGGCACATAGCCAGAAAAGGATTACAAAATGCTGAAAAGCTTATCAACTGAATTCTAAGGATGGCCAGAGGAAAGCTTATCTGGGCAGGAGTAGGCGGTCTTCTCAGAGCCCAGAAAAGGGGAGCTCCTGTGCCAGGAAGCGTCAGTGTCCAGTGTTGTCCCAGGAAAGGGGCTAAGATATAATGGGTCTCTCTCAGATGGTCAGGGCTCCCCTGCCCATCCCCTAATTTCCCTGGTTCTGATCCCAAGCTCTCCAAGCAGTCTTAAAATGATGAGTGGCTTCTTGAAGAGCTCTCCCAAAGTAGCACAATGCACTCACTAGAGGATCCCACTATCCAGTCCATTTGGCAGGTGTGTTCTTCACTCAAATTAGTAAATGGGCATTTTGTTTAAAAGTGAATTCCTTGCCAATTTTCCAGCCCAATTCCATTTTCAAAGACACCAACTAAAATCCCCAATTTAGCTGCAGAATGAAGGGAGATGCTCGGGGCCAGGCTGACTCCAGAGGTACTGAGCTGGGACCTTGAGTACCCAGCCAGGAAGTTAACACCACACTCTGGCCCGAACTGAACTCAAGGAATGTGGGGATAAGCCTAAGAAATGTCTCCCAAGACCAGATAAGAAGGATGAGTGTTTGACACTAGTCAGGCCCGAGGGAAGACATTTCCTATTGGTGCCGCTCACTTCAGAAGGAATTGTCAGTCCCTTCACATTCTGGGTGGCTTTCTGCTGTTGCCTTATGGTGCCACCTCTTGGATGTACACTGAAAATTCAGCTTCTTAAAATCTTTAGTTTCTAGTCACAGACATTTAAAAAATCTACCAGGGGGCGGGGGATCACAGTGTGTTTTGAAACTTACATTTTGCATTACAGTTAAAAGGAACTACTTAACCAAATCCCTTAATACAAATTCCTGGTTGGGGGGGGGGGGTTATGCTGGCAGCCCATAGCACAGAAAAAACCTGCCTCTTGAAGTCTGAGGTTTTAGCTATTTGGAACTTTAAACATTGCAAAAGTGCCACCTACATCCTCTGGTTCTCCCCTCTGCCCACATCCCTTAGACACAAAGGCGTGAGAAGAAGCTAACAGAGCTTTTAGAAAATACCAGAGCTCTTCTGATTGAGTGGCCTCTTTTCCTGCTGGAGGGGGTGACATGTGGATGTGAAGCCTAGAGCTGTTGCCTTTTTGCGTCCTTGAGGGAAGCGGGTCTAAGGATGACACTGGCCCTGCTAGCTAGAGTGAGTCAGGGGAAGGAAAGAAAGTGGGTCCTTTGTGACCTCACTGCACTGAGCTGCTGCATCAGACGAACCCCTAAGCCCACACTGCCTCTGGACTTGCCAGGTACAGGGCTAATAAATCCCTTTACTGTTTAAGCCAGATAAGTTGGGTTTCCATTACTTGTCAAGGAAAGCACCTGACAGTGATCCACGTAAACAAAACAAAAAACACAAGTAAACTGCTTTAGAGCACACACTGGAGTGTATGGGAAAGGAGTAGGAAAAGTTCTGAAGCTGAGACCAGGTACAGCAGAAGCAATTCTGGGGGCAGCAGGGCATAATGGCTTCGAGAAGGCAGCTGAGCATAACTCATGTTCTGCATTAGTATTGACTGTGATCTTGGATAATCCAAGTGACTCTTCTTGTCCTTGGTTTCTACCAACAGAGTTTTACGAGATGACTGTCTCCCAGCTCTTTCACCATCAAGAATTTTTATTATTGGTCCTTCTTGGGGATTCTGTATTTTTGAACATTTTGTCTACCAATATATTTTCTCAGGTACTTAGACAAAAGCACAAAACTGCTTTGATTCTGATCAGCAAAGGAACAAATGAACTTGTTATTTACCTGACCAAATCACTAATTTGCATTGGATATTTAAAAACAAGGCATTTATTATTAGCTTTTGAAGCTTTAATGTAGATAAGATTCCTGAAAAGCTTTTACAAATACGGAAAGTAGCTTCCAGGCCCTCTTCTTTTAAGGATCTTTGGAGATTCAAAGGAACTACCAGATTTGAAGACTGCCACCATCCAATGAGGACAAAAATTCACTGACTTCCCCAGAATAATTAAGAGTAAATCACAAGTCCTGATTACTCTTACTTTTTCACAAAATGCTCCATAGTTTTCAAAAAGACACAAAAAGCACTTTTTGTATTTAGATAAGCCTTTTAAAATATAAAGTAAGAGCACAAAGCAGTGTGACAGGTCTTCTTCTGTAACTTGTAAACTCTAGAGAAGGCAATCCTCAGAACCCTAGAAGTGCTGTGGAAACCTCTTCATATACAATCAGGATAAACTGCGTCCAACCAGGAGTCAAGGGACCGGGGTTCTAGCTGCCATCCCGCACGGTGTGATCCTGAATAAGTCTCTCAACTTCTGGAGAGCGGAAGCCCCGTCACGGGATGAAAGGGGCTGACAGGTCATCTTGAAGATCTCTTCCAGCTCTGTCACTTTGTAATGCGATGAAATCAGACTAATGTGTTCCAAACTGTTTGGATGTCAGAACCTACACTGAATGTACAGTACTTTTAAAAATTCCTACTTCTTTTTTGAGTCCTGTTCTTAATTTCTTTTCATGTTCTTCAGTGCACTGAAATACATTTTCCTACTTAAGAGCCTCTTCATGAAAAGCAATTAAAGCGCTTCTCAAGGACATGCTTGTCATAACTTGCTTTTATTTTTTTTCAACTTGCTGCTTTAATTTCTCCAAGATCTCCTCTGCAGTTGTGGCCGCTAATAGCTTCACCACTTTTTCACGAGATTTACCACCCTGGACCAAAAGGAAAAAATGGCGTCAGGATGGCTCACTGAACATTCTAGTGCTGTCAGAGAGAGCAGCCGTGTCCTCGGGGCTGCCTGGTGGCCTGCAGCTTTCCTGGCAGCTGAGCTACAGCGCCTTCCCCCCTCAGTTCTGCATTTCTGGTCTAACGGAGGGTATCTTATGGCCCACCGTACTACAGATGTTGACAGCTCTCAGGGTTTTTACCTTCATACGTCGATTTCTGTAATAAAAACTGGCAGTCAAATTTCAAAATAAATAGAGTCCAGAGTATTGTGTTTTTAAGTAACTTCTTTGTTTAAAAGTGAAAATTATTTTTTAAATTTCTAAATATTGCAGTTTCATATAAACTTTGTATAAAAATAATTCCAAATATAGAACTGTTCTGTTACGCATTTCTGAAAATTAAAAAAAAACAAAACCCAAAAAAACCCACAAATGCTCTAATTCCACAACCAACTGAGCCAAGGGTTTCTTTTGAAACGTCCTTTAAAGAAGGTAAACTCTGAGCGGGAGGCCCCTTTCAGGCCAATGTCAGAGCGTGTGCACCGACAGAAATGACCTGCTCAGGTGGGAGACCTACTGAGGGGAGCGGCCTGAGGGGAGAGGTTTCACAGATCAGCCTATTAACCAAAGACTGCATGCCAGCTAGAACCTGGATCGAGAGAGTGAACCCCTAGAAGCACGGTTGGGTCTCACTCCTGCACATTCTCTTTCAGTAGGTCCTGAGTGATGCCCAGGAACGTGTGTTTTAAGACATCGTTCCCAGGGGAAACCCATGATATTAATGACTTCATCTGCTCCTCTCTCCTTACTGAGCTTCTCCAGGGAGCCAGGATAACACGGAGAACCAGAAACACGTGATGGACTCACTAAAGGACCCCTTTCAGATGTTAGTAGAGTGAGGACGTGAAGGAAGAGACAGACAAGATCCATCTGATGGCAGGTACAGGCGTACAGGGAGAAAGGAAAAAATGCTCAAAATGGTGGCAACTAAAGAATAAACGTACAGAGCATGGTCAGTCTGAGTTAAGGATCAAGGCAGTAGGAACGAAGGCGACTACACAGAATTCACACATTTTAGCGATTAAATGGATGAGTGATAAACAAACCCAGCTTTCAATTACTTGGAAAAGAGAACCATACTATAAAACAATGACTGATGTGTATTCATCAAAGCTGTTTCCAGAGAGAGAGAGAGAGAGACCTACCTTATCCAAAACCACGTCACTCTTCCTGAGCTCCAAGACCTTGGATAGGTACCGACAGAGCTCGGCATTAGCCTCTCCTTCCGACGGGGGGGCTGCTATGGCCACGCTCACCGCTTCCGCTGTCACGTCTGGAATGAAATCAGTGCAGACTGTATCCTTAAGGAGTGAGGATACTTTGTAAAAGGGTGTGCATTTCCCTGGCACAGAATGGGTTTTCCATCAATAAGTGCTGCCTGAAGAAATGAGCGAGTAAACTACTCACGCCTGAGGGAACGTGTTATGATAAACACGCCTGCACCCTTTGAGGAGAGAAATCCAGAGAAAGCCGACAGTTCCCCCGTCCTGCAGAGCAAGAAGGGCCCAGAGTCCTGGGCCGTGTCCGGGGCCTCGGGCAACTGGAAATTGCCCGAGTGATACGAAGAGCCCCCAAGGCAGGATCAGGAGCCGGGTGTAAGCGAGCTAGCTCACAGGTTCCCTCATCGGGAAAATGAGAGCGCTAGGCTGGATTCAGCTCACGTGAAATGCCTCTAAGGTCTTTAAAATGCCAGGATTTAAACATTTACACAGCACCTGTATCCACTAATTCGATGGCACACAAGCATGTTTTAGGGACCGGACAAATATTAACTTGTTCAATCCTCGTAACAGCTTTAGAAAGAAGATATTAATGTCATTGTGATCTCTAGTTTACAAATAAGGAAATACATCCAGATTGGCCCAAGGGAACACGGCTATAAAGCGATGTTGTGAGTCAAAGTTAAGTTGAAATGCATGCTTTGACATCCTGGGACAAAGAACACCGCTTCTGAAGAGTGCTCCTGCCTCCCCGGTCAATACAGCCTTTATAAAGTGCACCTGCTCCTAGTCCTCCAGGGTTATTCCAGAGAGAGAGAGAAATATTTACTCAAAGGAGTTTTTGCAAGTGAGTTGAAGCTGGTCCCCACCTGGGGTTACGGAAGCATTTTTCACACACTCACACTGTGCCCGTGTGAATGGTGTGGCCACAGAATCCGTAAGCACCAAGTGGCGCACCAACTCGCTCCTGTCCTGTCACTGATTCCCACACTACGGTGTGCCCTCTTCCGCATTTTAGTAGCTTTCAAATCCAGAGGTCTCATGATAGATGGCAAAGAAAGTGCTCACACGGCTTTTGTCTCGGTGGCACACGGAATACTTGTGTACCTTCTAGTGGATGACACACGGCATGCCGACAGTGGACTGTCCACAGCCACTACTCCGACAGTGCTTGCCACGGTGGCTGTGGCCCCCCCACAGACAAGCTAACGCGGCCACTAGCACAAACCTGGTCCAGCACCCCAATTCTGAGGTCTTGTTTTCAAAGTGTAAAAAAAGAAAAGGAACAAAGAGCTTTGGAGGCGAAAAAGACCTTCACAATAATTCAGATGAATGGTTCTCAAGCATTTCCCCCACTCAGAATGCCGCCTCCCACACAAGTTCCCCTGGACTCCCCACATTCACAATAAATGAAAACACAGCTGCTCAGGAGCCCTGCCTGCTGGCCTCCCCGTGTCCACCTAAGAGATCCCTGAGGCACCTTTTGGGCTCCAGGAAATCGCCTGAAAACCTCTTAGTCCAATATCCCATCCCACAAAGAGAACAAACTGGGCCCAGAGAAGTTCTGTATTGTGTTAACTCAAAACAAGTTCGCACAGGAGCTGATGACCAGGGCTCTCAGATACCAGGTTTTCTCTTTATCCTTGGGCCCATGGCCATTAAACTCAACCAAAATGTGTCTTCTTTCTCTGGCCAATGTCTCCAATAGTGAAATAGGACAAACTAATAATTCTAGGCTACACATCTTTCTACATGTCCTTTCTAAAATACTGTATTTTTAAGATGGAAAACATACAACGGTTTTTCATCGAACTTGGTATGCTTTAAGTATGGTATATTCATTCCCTTTGACACTGGATTTACTTTACATTAGAATCTAGAATTCTAAAACGGAGGAGCCTCTAATGGCAGATGTGAGAAATCCACCGCTGTACGGGATCAACTTTCAGCTAACCAAGGCAGAGGGGGGATGGAGGGGGACTCCCGTCCCCCGCTTCATGACTCCCCCCTCTGTGTCCACATATACCTGTGACGGCGTTTTGTTTGGACCCGGGTTTGGCATGGATGGCTATGGTGACACAACCTTTAGGATCAACCGCCACAGGACCTAAGGGAGGAAGCGGTCTCTCTGGTTCCTTGCTCTGGCTCTTACCCTAAAACGACAACAACCACACTACAACTTTACAGGCTATAAGATACTTTCCCACACGTCTGAACCTTCCACGACTCCCTTCCACCTTTAACCGGGACGAGCCGGTCGCGCCCAGGCATTTCTGGCCACCGGGCAAGGTTTAACAAGCATTCCCAATCAATGCTCGCACGAAGCCCTCCAACCACCCCACCGAGTGTTTCTTCCCCGCGCTGGCTCCCACATCTTAGTGCTGGTCCCCACCCCCAGGCGCAAGGACCATTTCTTACTCATCCTCGCGCCTCGGGCAGCACGAGGGGACCAACCCCCGTGCGCAACCAGGCTGGAAGAGTGTGTACGCTGGGGAGCGGAAGGGACGGCCTCGGTGCCGAGGGCCTGCTCCGCGTTCCCGGCACGCGGCGGCGGGGCGGCAGGGGCGCGGCGGCGGGGCGGCAGGTGCGCAGCAGGTGCGCGGCAGGTGCGCGGCGGCGGGGCACAGGTGTGCGGCGGAGCGGCAGGGGCGCGGCCGTGCGCACACAGGGGCGAGGACGCGCTGCGCGCACCGGCGGCCCAGCGCGGGAGGGCGCCGCCCGGAGCCTCCGACGCCCGGGGCCGCTGGCCCTGCGGGGACTCCGCCGTCCCGACAGAGGGGGGCAGCAGAAGCCCCCCCCGCAGGAGCCCCGGGTCTCGGGAGCCGAGAGCCGCTGGCTGCGCTCCCCCGCCCGCGGGCCCCTCCTCTGTCCCACGCGGCGCCCACCCTCCCCTCTGCCACGGGGCTTGCCACTGGCCTTGTTCGTCGCACCAGCTTTCTTGGGCATCTCGGCGACTGAGGGGAGCCAGGCAGAGGCTCGCGCCCCGCGTCCCGACACGAGCGGCCTCAGCCCGCCACCGTGCCGCAGCATCCCCGCGGGGCGGCCGGGCAGAGGCCAACCGGCTCCGGAAGAGCCCTCTGCGCCTGCGCACGCGGGCGGGAGCGGCCCCGCAGGCCAGCGTCTGCGCTCCGGCCCCAGGGCGACCCCTTCCGGCCGGCGGGAGCGTGACCCCTGGCCCTGGACTGCCGCCCGGGAGACCGGGACCGAGAGCGGGGGCTTGGATCCTGGAGAGACGGTCCCCCCGGCACCCCCAGGGAGGAAGGCTGTGTCACCGCCGGTCTTCTCTCTCCTCCTGGGAACAGAGGGTTGCAGCGAGCACACTCCACGTGTTGGCGGAGCACCTGCTCTGTGCCCGACGCTGAGGATTCCAGCGTGAGAGGAGAGGAAGTATGTTCTGCCGGCGGTGTGGCCAGAGCCGAAACTGGGGGCGCAGAAGCAAGGGGTGTGTGGTTGGAGGGCGCCCGCGGGCGGCAGCGTGGCCGGCCGGGGGGCGGGGGGCCCTGCCGCTGGGGCCCCAACCACGACGACGGCGGCCGGGGGGGCCCGTGGAAGCAGGCGGTCCTCTGCCTGCGAAGGGGTCTCGGAGCTGCCGACCTGGTACCGGCGTGAGCGGCGCACACGGGCACCCAGCGCTCACCCTGGCAGCTGTTACCGCCAGCAAACCCCAGCAGTAGACGACGGGCCGAGTCTTCATTCCCCCGCCTCCTGAGGTCAGCACAAGGGGGGACACCGGGGGCCACAAAAAAGGATCCGGCAGCCGAGAGCCGAGCCGGGAGCCGGCCGCAGGGACCACCGCCTTACTCTGTGCTGAATTACTTCCATCAGTTAAAAGTAAGGTTAAACCTCAATTAACTAGAACTTTGTTCCAAAATGGTGTCTTACACTCAACTTTCAAAAGAAAAAGACAAATGACAAAAAAATAAAAGGATAATAGATATTTATTAATTTTAAAAAATTCCAGGGGATGTCCCATATCAGTAAACAGTCCCGTTTCTTACCCCTCTATAGCTACCTTCAGTGACAATCATTGTTCAGTGCAACATACTTGAAAAGCATTTGAAATGCCTCAAATGTCAAAAAAAACCATTAACTTACTTACCTAGGGCATGCCATACTTTGTAAGGTAGAAGTACTTTCCATAAGGGTTACTATCGGGTGTTTGCTGGTTAATCTTTAGTTAACCGGAGCCACACATTTCATCAATATTCCAGTTAACTGAGGTTTATATCCATAAGATACCAGAGATGGAAAAATGTCCCTTCTTCAGCAGTTTTGAGACCTCTGCCACCAACACACCTCACTACCTTCTTGCAAATATAAAATGAAGTACTATTTTAGATGAAAAATTTTTATGTCCTAATTACTATTATTTAGAAAACCTCAATTCTTTTTAAGTTGTTACTTAAAAGAATTGTGACTTTTAACCATCTCCCCAAACTATTTGATACATCTTAAACTTAATTACACATAACCTTTTTTTAAAACAAGATAATCACTTTGGAGGGAAAAAGAGAATGTTACTTATATAAAAGTTTTGCTTTATAAAACAGTATACAAATGTTATTCTACCAAATATACTTCCCACCCCCTAATACAGCTAGCTGTTCCTGTGACATGAGGTCAGAAATATGAAACATATCTTACTTCTTGGGTAGAATTGTGTAGGTGACAGAAAGTATACTTTTCAGCAGGAGTGGTTCTGTAGGTTATCTTTAAAATTTCAAAGTAATTGTTAGAAAGGTAAGTACTTTATTCAGTTTCCTGTTAGGTAAGATTATGGCCACACTGCTGAACTGATGCTAGGCAGCCGGGGGCCACTGGCAGCGCGGTCGGGACCTCGGGCATCCCCCAGAGCGTCCCCAGGACAGACCCGTGGAGCTCAACGGTGCAGTTTAGTGAGAAAAGAATCCAGTCTTAGACTCTACCTTTAGATCCTCTGTTTCTGTCACATTATTGTGAATCTGTACAAACTCCATTTATAGTTTTAAACTGTACTATGTAACACGACTATATACTACTATAAAATATCCTTTTTTGTAAATACATCGAGACTGTTCTTGGGCATTTATTAGGCCTACTTCTAGCAATATTCTGAATGCTAACAACCAGATACTTCAAAACTCCAAATATAAGGTCAGTTTTCTTAATTTTCTGAAATTAGTTATGTGAATTAATGGGAATTCTCTAGGACTACTGACCCGTCTCATGTAACCCTCAGATAAGCCTGTAAGTCCAACTCATCTAACCTTCACAACAGTCAAAACAACAACAACAACAACAAAACCAGTGTCTGAAACAAGAATCTCTCTATAAAACTGTGCAAAGACCATGAGTCAGCTGATCTATGAAATTATACAAGATAAAGCTGAAAGAGCTGCATTTTTTTTTTAAACAGTTATGCCCAGTTCTCTTTTCCCCTAAGGTTATAAAATGGAAAATCTGCTTTTAAACCATGCAGAGACTTAAATCAACATTCTTCATCTCCTCTAAGAAACTAAAATGTTTCTTATCTTAAAATTATAAATATTCATGACACTCAAACTATTTTTTGTGGCCAGTTTTTTATGCCTTTGAGACTAGATGGTATGCTACTATTTAGCCAAGATGTATCAGAATGCTGAATTATGTATAAAATATTATTTCTGGTATCTGTCCATCTTCTATTGAAGTACCATTATTATTGCCAGGAGAACTGAAAAAGAAAAAAACAGTCTTGCTAGCAGTAGGTGTCTCATGCATGACTTTCTTCAATCCTTTTGTGCCATAGTGGGAGTCTGGGCCCTAAATGAGAACAAAAGGTTCGTTAATAATTTTCATTTAGGGGCGCCTGGGTGGCTCAGTTGGTTAAGTGACTGCCTTCAGCTCAGGTCATGATCCCAGGGTCCTGGGATCGAGTCCCCCATCGGGCTCCTTGCTCAGCAGGGAGCCTGCTTCTCCCGCTACCATTCCCTCTGCTTGTGTTCCCTCTCTCACTGTGTTTCTGTCAAATAAATAAAATCTTTTAAAAAAAAAATAATTTTCATTTAGTAAGCACTCAATTTAATGTGGTGTTTTAATTAGATTAATGATCTATTATATTTCATTATAGTTCTTATATGAAATTTTATGCTAAGCCATTTCATGAAAACTGAAGTTTTTGCTACAAAAATCAGTTAATGAATAAAAATACTGAATGTAGAAGTCATCTTTTAGGCAGCAGTGAAATGGTTTTAAGAAAACAATTATTTTGGGGGCGCCTGGGTGGCTCAGTCGTTAAGCGTCTGCCTTCGGCCCAGGTCAGATCCCAGGGGTCTGGGATCGAGCCCCGCATCGGGCTCCCTGCTCCGCGGGAAGCCTGCTTCTCCTGCTACCATTCCCTCTGCTTGTGCTCCCTCTCTCGCTGTGTTTCTCTCTGTCAAATAAATAAAATCTTAAAAAAAAAAAAAAAA
>CM053609.1:1997634-2031844 GCA_028646535.1 Procyon lotor | reverse complement strand
GGGCGCCTGGGTGGCTCAGTCGTTAAGCGTCTGCCTTCGGCCCAGGTCAGATCCCAGGGGTCTGGGATCGAGCCCCGCATCGGGCTCCCTGCTCCGCGGGAAGCCTGCTTCTCCTGCTACCATTCCCTCTGCTTGTGCTCCCTCTCTCGCTGTGTTTCTCTCTGTCAAATAAATAAAATCTTAAAAAAAAAAAAAAAAAAACAATTATTTTATCTTCTGTCAAACATTCAAACTCCTACTCAAGCAAAGGGCTACTTCTTGTGAAGAACATTTCGGAGCAGAGCTGTGCTGAGAACTTCTTTGTCAAAGCGGTGGAGAGTACTCTAACTCCCAGCTTCCCTCTTTCCCCTCTTCCTAAAGGCTTTATTGTCGGGGACTCTCAGCATCTGTGGAGAACCACTCTGTAGCGTGCAAGAGGAAACCCACCAGTTCACCCTCTGGAACATTCTGGAAGACTTACTTTGAGTGTCGCGCATGCTGTGTAGCACACGTTGGGCAGGATCTCTATCGGTTCTTTGAACATGACCCTGAACGTGTTAGCAGTCCCATCACAACTGAATCCAGTATCATTCTGTCCCAGGGTTTGTTTTTTTTCATATTCAATGATCTGTAAGTTTTCAAAGAGAAGTCACACTTGAGGTATATCAACTGAAGCCAGGTTTCCCAGAAAGGGATATGGAGCTCTGAGGAATAGCGACTGCATCTGTCGGGTAATTCTTCTGTACTTACCTCTAACCCCCCGAGACGTCCCTAATGGGTTGTCACAGGTTGGGGGGTGCCCGCTCACTGGGGCCTGACACAGGACAGAGGGGCTCCCACACAAGACACCCAGCTTGGGGAACTGGTGTTTAGAGCGCCTGGATTTTAGATGCTGAGGAAAATGGGCCTTGACTCCTTGCTAGCCCGTGTCTTGCCATTAGAAAATTCCCACAGCATTTCCTCTAAATGTTATTTACTGAAATTAAAATGACCTGAAATTCAGGTACGCAGACATTGAAAATGGGAAAACCCTGTGTGTTCGATTTAGTTCCATAATCTGTGCCAAGCACAGAAGGACACACCCTCAAGGAGCTGCTAGTCACCAGACGTGTGGGCGGTGAGATTCAGGACAGCGCTTGCAGCTCTGCTTGCAGTCAGAGCTGCGCGGAAGGGGAAGCAGCGCAAGGGAGGACAATTCTATTTGGTCAGGAAGGGATGAGGCTGCACAGAGGAGAGTTTTAAAAGCCCCGGTCAGAGCCTCCCAGGTCACAAAGTCCGTGCGAGGGAACAGCACGTGCAGAGGCCGAGGCTCGCAGACCCACCTTTTCGCACACATCAGATAAAAACAGGACAGTGGTCATCTCTGCAGGGACAGCGACTGGAAAGATCACGAGGGGTCCCCTGGGGCGCTCTAAGGTCCTGTTCCTTGATCTGGCTGCCAGCTTCACGAGTGTATTCAGGGTGCGAAGAGCAAGCCACATGTACCACTTAGAAATATGTGTACTTTTCTAAATGTACAGCAGTTCCATAAAAATACTTAAAACGGGGGCGCCTGGGTTGAGTGACTGCCTTCGGCTCGGGTAATGATCCCGGAGTCCTGGGACCGAGTCCCGTGTCGGGCTCCCTGCTGACCTCTCCCTCTCCCTGCCTCTCCCCCTGCTTGTGCTCTCACTCTCTCTCCTTCTGTCAAATAAATAAAATCTTTAAAAACAAAACAAAGCAAAACCACAACACTTAAAACCGCGGCAGGCTGGCCTCCCCGGTCGTGGCTGTGTAATCCAGAACAGACTCCTGCACTTCTCTGAGCCCCAGTCACACTGTTTCAGTGGGCCTTGCTTGGCCTTCTCCCTAAGGATGCCGGGAGAATCCTGTTAGAAATTCCAGCAGCGCCAGTGCCAGACCACGTGGCAAACGCTTCACACGCATCCCCGTCACGAGGCTGCACGGCGGGCACCAGGGCTGCCACAGCAGACAAGGAACCTGTGGCTGGGAGATGCTACCTGACTTGGCCACCATCGCACCTCGAGGTGGTGGAGCGAAGACACAAACCGGGAGGGTCAATCTGGTGCTAGATTTGGAGGGTGTGTGATGCTAGCCCCTGGGTGAAAAAAAATAAAGATAAGTCCTATTTCTATTCATTTTACTCAGAGCTTTTAGATTTTTCCATTTCAATAGGCCTATATCCCTGATCCCCTCTCTTGGGCCTGCAGATTATAGAGCCTGCTTAAGTGGGCACACAGATCCTACTGGGATAGGATCTTAACACTACTTATAAAGTGAAATAGGGAGTGCCAATGAAAGGCTTTTATACCCCTTAGAGGTTTGCTGTGGTTTTACTGCACTTAACATGATAAAAATAAAATGTTCTAACCTTTAAAATCTTTCAAATAAACAATTTCAGTGGGTTTTGAACCTCTTTGTTAAAAATATTCAAAATGTCACTTTCTGGGGCGCCTGGGTGGCTCAGTCTTGTTAAATGTCTGCCTTCGGGTCAGGTCACAGTCCCAGGGTCCTGGGATCGAGCCCCACATCGGGCTCCCGGTTCAATAGAGTCTCCTTCCTCTGCCCCTTGCCCTATTCATGCCCCCTCTAATAAAAAAATCTTTTGTAAATAAAAAGTCACTTTCTAATTGGTTTGTAACAGTAACAAAATGACATGAGTGATGTCAATTTATCAGCTGATTTATTTATTTATTTACCAATCACTATACCTAAGGAGGGGCTCAAATGCGTAGCCCTGAGATCAAGAGGTATATGCTCTTCAGACTGAGCCAGCCAGGGGCCTATCAGCTGAATTTTTAAAAAATATTTATTTCTTTATTTGAAAGACAGACAAAGAATGAGCAAGAGAGAGAGGGAGAATCCCAAGCAGACTCCGCACGGAGCTCTGAGCCCTGAGCCCAACACGGGGCTCCATCTCCCGACCCCGAGCCAAAACCAAGAGTCGGGGCCTAATGGAATGCACCAGCCGAGCGCCCCAGCTGAATTTCATCCTAACTTTAGCAGACAGGACTAGACAATGAGCATGATGTCATGAGCAGAGCCAACAATGTGATTCTTCCATCTGAAGCAAGGTATCTTTGTGAGGTAGTGAGGAATCTTTTCAACCGTCACCAAATCAGACGTCTGAATTGATCTATAGTTTGAAAACTAATGATGTATTTTGAACACAAAGTTCACCAAGGTTTTTACTATTAAAACCAATATATTAATAACATTTTAGAGAAGGCAGTTATTTTCTACTGATAAAAGTTTTCAAACACTGTTTACTTCCTTTTCTCATTTCTAATTTTTGTGTTTTAACTTATGCAAAATATCAAAGTACAGTATTACACGTACATAGTTTGTAAATACAAGTCCAGCACAGATGTGTTTCAAAAACAGTTTTACTGACTGGGGTGTGTGATCACAACAGTGGGAGAACACTGGTTTACTGGAAGGGAATGCGAGGGGTATTTAACTTTCTTCTGGATTAAGAACTGAGGTGAAGCAGATCTAAAGCATGAGGCAGGGTCTAGTGAGACGATCAGAAATCAGGTGTTCATATTAGTTTTGAGAAATTAAACAGTTTCAAGCCCTAGAGTTCAAAGTGCCATGGAAAAACCCGGTAGGTGTTTTAAGACAACACACAGCAGGAATGACCAATGACCTTCAAAAGTGTTTCCTGGAGAAAGGAGAGCACCTTTGATGCTAATGCTTCTGGGAAGGACCCCAGGACACCAATTCTCTGAAACCACTCTTGATCAGTTATAAAAGAGACCTTTCTAGGCTTTTTGATGCCTACTGAAATCTCAATTTTGTCAAAATGAGATCTTATTGTAAAATGATGTTTGTTATATTTCAAGATTATATACAGTGAGGAAGAAAGTGTACCTGTATATTCACTTGATAATCCGTGGGACCATGAATAGATCCATATAAACCAAATCCGACTATAGAGATTCTTCTATTAACTGTGAACCTGAGAATGAAATCAAATATAACACATTGAATATAATTCAATAAATATTCATATTCTGAAGGCTCATAAAACTCTTAAGTGTTACCTGGAATAACTAATTTTGCTCATAAAAAAGAAAACTCATAAATTTGATATCCTTGGAGGTGTTAATCTGTTTACCAAAAAACTTTCTAGAGTAAATTTTAACTTAATGAGAACTTAAGTAGAATTTGTTTTCTTACTGCACATTTTTGAGAGTCAAAGGAAATTATTTAACCTAAATACCCACTTTTATTGCAATGACAATTTTAATGATATATTAGTCCAATCTCTGCCCATCTCCTTCATGAACACAAATGTGTGAGCCACCAGGGCCGAAGCCCAGCAGTCCAACTAGAACAACTTCTCAGCTCGATGAACGCTTCCTCGGGGCCTGTCAGGCTTAGGTACTGGGCCTGGAACCAGAGAAAGAGTGGTCCCCAAGCTAGTCCACCCACACTGCACCGTAGCCTAATGGAGGACGCTAGAACAGACAAGTAAGCCAAGCACTCAATCGGTAATTGCAGGTTGGGATCAGAGCTGTGAAGGAAGCGGCTGCCATTCACAGAACACGGAGGTGCAGCGCCGGGTCAGGACCCGATCGACGCAGGCAGATTGGAATGAGATCTCCTACAACAACAGTTAGCAAATCCAGTTTGGTCATAAAAGTTAAGAAACAGACCCACCTTACTCCATTTTATGAATGTACAAAAACTGACAATAAGTACAAACAGCCCCAAGAGACCGTGTGATTGGCGATCATCGGTGACATAAAGCAGGGACCCTCGTCACTGCTCACTACTCCCGCACGTGGAGTCCTTCCTGGGCCAGCCGCTGGGCTTCGAGATTTTACATCCATTATTTCCTTTAATCACCAAAACAGCTCTATAAACCCAGTAACACAGTACTGTTTCTATTATCCTCAGTGTTGACAGCTGAAGAAACTGAGGTTTAGAGAAATTAACTTGCCTGGGTCACAAAGCGCGGCACAGCTGGGAAGAGCCTTAGGCCTGCTTGGGCCAAAATGCCCGTGCTCTTACCCACTAGTTTAGGGCGAGGACCGTCTTAAGAGCTTTAAAAACATCATTTATAACATAAGGTTTTTTTTATTTTAAAAAGTAATATATTCTCTGTTAAAAAAAAAAATTAGAAAATGCAGCTCAACAAACAAGGACCATTTTAAAGCATCTCTAAATCTACTACCCGGAGATAGCCCCCATTTATCCTTTGGTGCATTCTCTTTTCAGACTTTTAGTTCTATTTTCTAACAATGGGAAAAATAAGACTTGTTTTCTATGAACACGCTACTTTAAAAATCATCTCAGGGGCGCCTGGGTGGCTCAGGTGATTGGGCGACTGCCTTCAGCTCAGGTCATGATCCTGGAGTCCCAGGATCGAATCCCACATTGGGCTCCCAGCTGCATAGGGAGTCTCTGCTTCTCCCTCTGACCTTCTCCCCTCTCATGCTCTCTCTCTGTCAAATAAATAAATAAAATCTTTAAAAATCATCTCAGAACACTCATACACACACTTTTTTTTTTTGGCAACTTCTTTTTCGTTTAAAAAGCTAAACGATTACTAATGGTCCACTATATTTAACTAATTTCTCACTGTTGGATAATCTAGGTTTCTTGCAATTTTGTTATTCTATAATAGTGCCACGATGAATAATCTTGTAGGGCCTTAATTATGTCCTTAGAATAAATTCCTAGAAGTAGAACTGCTGAGGAAAATGAAAGGCGTGTTCTTAAGGCTTTAGATAAACATTATCAAATTGCTTTCTGGGAAGACTAGCACACTTTCCACCCCCCAGGGAACAAAGATCAATTCTATCTCACGCTCAGCAATCCTGAGCATTTTCATGTCTTTGTGCCACTGAGAAACTGATGACTGACAAATTCTATTTATATTTCCTTGATTACTAATGAGTTAAAACATTTGCTCATACGCTTACCGTTACTGGATTTTCTCTTTAATGAAATACTCATGTTCTTTTCCCATTTTTCTCTGCTGCTGAATGTTTTTTTCATGTGGATTTGAAAGGCCATGTTATCCATGTTAAATAGCTGTGCTTTGTCAGTAAATATCCATTACGGAAAGTATCCAGTTTGTCATTTATTTATTAACTTTATGATGGATTTGGAAATAAAAATGCTGGATTATGGGGCGCCTGGGTGGCTCAGTGGGTTGAAGCCTCTGCCTTCGGCTCAGGTCATGATCTCAGGGTCCTGGGATCGAGCCCTGCATCGAGCTCTCTGCTCAGCGGGGAACCTGCTTCCCTCTCTCTGTGCCTCCCTCTCTGCCTACTTGTGATCTCTCTTTCTCTGTCAAATAAATAAAATCTTAAAAACTGGATTATCTGTAGTCAAATTATGTGATCTCTGCCAAGTTTAAAGAGGCCTATCTCAGCCCACTGTAACACTCATCTCCTCTAGCACTGTCGTGGTTTCGTTTTTTTAATGTTAAATTTTAACTTTATATAAAAATAGTGATAGATGGGATCAGAAAGGGCCTAACTATTTTCCCAGCGGTTAACCCTTTCTTCCCTAAGTGCTCACCGACGTTAGGCTGGTTTCCGAATTCTACAGTATGCTCCATACAACACTTATTTTAACATTACAATACTGCTCACATTCACTCCATGCTGCTCTTTTAAAAAAAGAAATATTTAGTCTTCCTGATTAACTGTAGAGTAATTCTGCCGAACCACCCCTCTGTACCACACGCACGCGACTTCTGAAAGGAACTGCACACAGGGCTTAGTTTGCAAAGACGCTCATTCCAGTCGAAGTTCTCCAGTTCTTCACAAAGGTGCTCGCCTGTGTGTTTCGTACTGGATTCATTCCTGCTCCTTCATGTTGTCACCATGGTAAGTGGGGTATTTTTTACCTTAACTGAAAATCTAAATATTTTTAAATTTAATCTTTTTATGGTGGCAAATACACACCAAAATGTATCATCTCAGCCATTTTTAAAGTGTGCAGTTCAGTGGCATTAAGTACATTCACCCCTTGCCACCATCCATCTCTGTAACTGAATTCTGGGGACACATAGGAACATCACTGCTTTTTGCAAATCCATTTCCCAAGTGGCCACTCTTCTCTTTCATTGGTTCTAACAGATTTTTACAGATCTTGAGGTTACCCAGATGGATCCCTTATTCTCAAAAGGAGTTCTGTCCTCAGGAAGGCCAAGCTGTTTTCAGAGGTTTAGGGGCAGTACTGGCAGGGAGCCAGGGGCACCAGATCAACTACAATGGTTAGGACAGTCTCCTAAAACTAAGAATCCCAGTAAACTTTCAAGTGTCCTATCAGGCTTCATGTAGGTGAACAACTCATTTATAACTACAAGAGTTCAACCTAATTTTACTTTATTGACAAACCAAACATTTTTTGTGGTGGTTGTTATAAGGTTACTTCTGCAGAGAGGATGTGTCTCATGTCTGTGCAAAGGAAGGAATTAGGGGATAATAGCCAACCCTCTGTTCTCTTTGCAGAGTAGGGTATGATCCCCAGCATCACACAGCTTCAACATAAACCAAAGATTTTTTTATGACAATTTTAATATTCACTGACCTTTATAAGAGGTGATTAATATATAGTAGAAATATTATACAGTCAATTGTCGTTATTTGTTGTAATCACATTCTATAAAGTTGCCATAAATACTAAACCATTGCTCCTGGGGGAACGTGTGTGTACACAGACACGCACATGTGTGCACACACACAGAGACACACCTCACATGGGTTATAATCCTAAAAACAGCTCATTCTAGTAGAGTCCATTTTCTTTATTTTACGGAAAACAAAACAAAGGTTCCGGAGTGTTCCGTGACTTGCCTGAGGCCACCCACCAACAGGTGCAGAGTTCGGGTTCACATGGCCCAGAGCCTGTCCTGCACGACCCTGCACCGCCCTCTACTGTCTCTATTCCCACAGGAGAGGAAATAAGAAGACACAGAGCATCTCCTCGTGTGACCGCATATAGGAACACAGTCCCCCGGCACTGAAAATCTCACCCGTGACTTAAGAAAGCATTGCAAGTATTGACTTTGAGAACACAAATAAATTTTAGTGAGTAAGTGAGTCACAAATCTGGAAACTAAATAAACAGGGGCTGACTACTTTGTTTTAGTTGAAACCTTTAAAAAAAAAAAAAGACACGATTGGCAGCAATATCGCTCTTGGTTTGTGACACATAAGGATGCTACAACCTTATGTCCCACAGCCTGGACAGGCTACAGAGGCCTGTCCCCCGCCAGCGGAGCGGTCCCGGCACACTGGGGCGCACACGGACAGAGTATCCCCCCCACCCCCCACCAGCGGAGCGGTCCCAGCACACTGGGGTGCACACGGACCGACTGCTTCCGCCTGTCCAGTGCCTACATACTGAAGTACAGAATTTGCTTATTCTCAGTTACATTTATTGCTCCATTACAACTAGGTCATTATGGTAATTAAAAACAATGTGTGAAGTATATGGTCTATGAGTTTCATCAGTTTAGTAAAGAGGGAATATAAAATATTTTATTATAAAAGAGAACTGGTACTAATGTAGATAATGTCATCTGCAAATAATGAAAAAGACTTCTTCCTTTCTAGTGTTCAAGGCTCTAATTCCCTTATTCTTTATGATAATCATAAATAAATCACATCACCCAGAATTATAAGAATACTGCTGAAACACGGCAAGGCTAGCCAGCATCGCTATCCAGAGGTTTTCATAGTCTACCATGTGAAAGAATTTTTCTAGACCAAGTCTGTTAACAGGTACATCTGGAATGAAGGTAAAAATTTATCAAGTCTTTCTGACACCTACTGAAACAATCAAACTCCTTTTCTTCTTTGGTCTGCTGCTGTGGTAGAACGGATATTTACTATATTTCCTAATACTGAGCCATTTTTTCAATCTTCACCTAAACGTTGTTTGCTCAGACAGTATTATTTTTCTGAGGTATTGCTAGATTCAAGACACTGATATCTTACTTGAAAGTTCTTCTGTATCAATGAGACTGATCTAGAAATGTTTTTGTCTCATTAGACTCCTGTATAAAGGTTATGGTTGTTTTAATAAACCAAGAAGTATTTTCTTCTTTTAAGCCTCAAGGAAATGACCTGTTCCTTGAAGGTTTGATAAAACTCACCTGTAAAAACCACCTTGTGAAGGGACAGTTCTTTGATAACTTTTAATTCCTTCCATTGGTAATTGGTCTATTCAGGCTTTCTTCTTCAGTCAATTTTGATAATTTATATTTGCCTATAAAATGATCCATTCCATCAAGATGTTCAATTTATTAGCACAGAGTAAACCCAGAATTAAAATAAAAATCGCCTTAGTATATGATTATATTATATCCCCACTATTATTTCTAAATGTATGTTTTCTTCCTTTACTATTTTTGAGGTTTATTTATTTAGTTGATTTTTTAAGAAACCAGCTTATGGATTTCTTAATTCTGCTGTTTTAAGTTCATTAATTTCTACATCTTTCTATTTCCCTTCTCTTTTCTATTGTTGTTTTTGTTTTTGCTATTCATTTCCTAGCTACTTGAGTTGAATGCTCAAATCATTTATTTCTACCCTAATTTATTTATTAAAAGTAGATCATTACTGTCGTCTTGTGCGACACTTTGGCCTCATCTATTTTCATATATAATATTCTCATTGTGAACGATTAAACAGTTTTCACCCAATATTTGAGTCCTCCCCCTCAGAATTCTATCGTTTAACAAACTTATTATTAGTTCCTCGTTTGGTACTAAAGTGCCATCACGTAAGTAAAAATCCAAAAGTCTATTTTATGAAAACCGGTCCTTACTCTATGTCGATACTTAACCTACAGAACACACAACAGAGCAAAGATAAATCCCTCGACGGGACTGCATCCCCGCGCCTTCCGAGACTTGATCTGCCTTCCCAGCCGGGCTTCTGTGCGCCGACACGGGCGACCTGCCGCGCAAGGGAAGGCTCAGGCCACACGCCGAGGGAGCAAGGTTGTGCCTAGGGCGGGCGCGAGCCCACGGGCGGCAGCGGCGTCCGGCCCGGGCGCGCCGCACAGCCCCCCCAACCTTTCTGCCCCAGAGGTCCTCTGGCGCGCGGCCCGGCGAGGCGCTACCTGATGCGGTCGCTCGTCCCGCTGTAGCCCCAGCGGCTCTCCACCTGCTGGAACCTGTTGACGCAGCACTCCTTCCCGCGCAGGCAGCACCGCGGCCGGTCGACGTAGTCCACCCGCGGCTTGGGGTTCACGGTGAAATGAAGGAAGAGACTGACCACCTCCCGGTCGGACAGGATCCCAGACTGAGCGGGGCCTGCACACGGAAAACCAGAACCTCAGGGAGGGCACCCGGACTTCGATTCCCAACCTGCTGATACTTCACGTAGTGATGTGAATTCAAGTGCAGAGGACGGAAAGTAACAGGTAGAAAAATGTTGGTCCGTATTTAAAGATTTCTAAATCCATTTGAGGTTTATCTAATGGAACAGAAGCGTTAATAGCACTCCCGCTCTCATAAATAAATAAATCTTAAAACAAACAAACAAAATCTTCCACAAAGAAAACTATGGCTCCAGATAACCTCACTGGTGAATTTTCCTAAACATTTAAGGGAAAAAAAAAAAGCACCAATCTTACACAAACTCTTGAACACTGAAAAAAGAAACATCCATTAACTTTTGTAGGTGACCAGCAGAAACGTGGTAATCAAAATCTCACAATTTCATTCCAAGAAAGGAAAATTATAGACTAATTTCTCTCATGAAGTAGTCATAAAAATATTTTTAAAAGTTTAGCAAATTGGATTTGGTAACATAGGATAAAAAATGACAACTAAATCTAGCTTATACAAGGAATCCAAAGTACGTTTAATTTGGAAAATCAGTGTAGTTCACCATATTAATAGAGCAAAGAGCATCTCTCTACTTGCTAGAAGGGACACTGCCCAACTCATGCATTGCCTATTAAGTCAATTACATATTTGAAAAAATTGTGTATTTTTTCACAATTTACATAATTCAATTCAATATGTAATTCAATATGTAATTAAAAAATTATGTATTGAAAAAATAAAAATAGGGGCGCCTGGGTGGCTCAGTGGGTTAAAGCCTCTGCCTTCAGCTCAGGTCATGATCTCAGGGTCCTGGGATCGAGCCCCACATCGGGCTCTCTGTTCATCAGGGAGCCTGCTTCCCCCCCTCTCTCTGCCTGCCTCTCTGCCTACTTGTGATATCTCTGTCAAATAAATAAATAAAATATTTTAAAAAAGAAAAAAGAAAAATAAAGGGGGGAACTACTGTATCACTATCTGAAAAGAAGAGAAGCAGTTGATAAAACTCTCAGCAGACTACAAATATTATAAAAATATAAATATCAATGACTAGTACTATTATAAAAATGTCAATTATATCCACACCAATCTACAGATTCAATATAATTCTAATCAAAATCCCATGAGTTTTGGGGGTTGGAAAATGACAAACTGAGTAAAAAACTTATTTATACAAAAATGCAAAAAGACCAAAAATAGTCAACATAATCTTGAAGAAGAATAAAGCTGGAGAGTTTTCACCACCAGACTTCAAGATCTGGTGTAAACTATGCAGAACTGGTGCGAGAATAAACAAATATAACAGTGGACTGCGCGCACTCCAAGAACGGATTAACTCAAACAAAATCACCTGATTTACAACAAAGTTGGCCCTGCAATATATGGGGCAAGGATAGCTTTTTAATACGGAGCCACGTGGGGACATGAACCTTAACTTCTATCTCACACCATATACATGTGTGAGAAGACAATACAAAAAAACCCAAAAATCCAATTGGTTTACAGATCTAAATGTGAAATGTAAAACATTAAAACTCCTTTAAGAGAACTTAAGAGAATATCTTAATAACCTTGAGGCTGGCAAATTTCTTAAAGAAGACACAAAAAGCCTTCACCTTACTAAAGAAAAAGATTGATAAATTAACTTCATTAAAATTAAGATTTTCTATTTATCAAAAACCAAGTTATAGAAGGGACCCAAGTACCAGCAACAGACAAAAGATAAAGAAGGTGTGGTA
The DNA here is from genome assembly GCA_028646535.1 of Procyon lotor. Classification (NCBI taxonomy): domain Eukaryota; kingdom Metazoa; phylum Chordata; class Mammalia; order Carnivora; family Procyonidae; genus Procyon; species Procyon lotor. The sequence goes on along the minus strand of CM053609.1, from coordinate 2,019,823 downwards.
TATATTACCATGGAATATTAATTGTAAAAAAACAAACGAGCTCTTGCCATTTGCAACAACATGGATGGACCTAAAGGGTATTACGCTAAGTGAAGTTAAGTCAAACAAAAACAAATACCGTATGATTTCACTTATGTGTGGACCCTTAAAAAGACAAACAAATAAACACAAAACAAACAGAAAGAGAGTGAGCAAGAGAGAGAACACAAGCTAGGGAGAGGCAGAGGGAGAAGCAGGCTCCCGCTGAGCAGGAAGCCCGACACACGACTAGATCTTAGGGCTCTGGGATCCTGACTGAGCCACCCAAGGGCCCCTAAAAAGGCTCTTAAATACAGAAAAACTGGTTGTTGCCAGGGGGAAGGTGGTTGGAAGGATGAGAAAAATAGGTAGAGGAGATTAAGATGTACAAACTTATAAGTAAGTCACAATGATGAGAAGAACAGCATAAAGAATATAGTCAATATTATAACAACATTGCATGGTGACTATACTTATCATGATGAGCACTGAGTAAGGTATAGAATTGTTGCATCACTATGTTGTACACCTGAACCTAATACAGCATGGTATGTCTACTAAACTTCAAATAATAAATTTTAAAAAAAGACAGCATTGGGGGGCTCCTGGGTGGCTCAGTTGGCTAAGCAACTGCCTTCGGCTCAGGTCATGATCCTGGAGTTCCAGGATCGAGTCCCGCATCGGGCTCCCAGCTCCTTGGGGGTCCACTTCTCTCTCTGAGCTTCTCTCCTCTCATGCTCTCTCTCACTTTCTCTCTCTCTCTCAAATAAATAAATAAATAAAAAATCTTAAAAAAAAAAAAAAAGACAGCATTGGGGCGCCTAGGTGGCTCAGTGGGTTTTAACCTCTGCCTTTGGCTCAGGTCATGATCTCAGGGTCCTGGGATCGAGCCCCGAATCCGGCTCTCTGCTCAGCGGGAGCCCCTCTGCCTACTTGTAATCCCTCTCTGTCAAACAAATAAATAAAATCTTCAAAAAACAAAACTATACATCAAAGAACGTATACAGTATGTATCATTTCCTTTATATTAAGTTCAAAAACAGAAGACATGAGCAGACATTTCTCCAAAAAAAGACATCCAGATGCCCAACAGACACATGAAAAGATGTTCAACATCACTCTTCATCAGGGAAATGGAAATCAAACCTACAATGAGATCCCACCTCACACCTGTCAGAGTGGCTAAAATCAACACAAGAAACAACATGAATATGTTTGTGAATATGTGGAGAAAGGGGATCCCTCTTGCACTGTTGGTAGGAATGCAAACTGATACAACCACTCTGGGAAACAGTATGAAGGTGCCTCAAAAAGTTAAAAATAGAGCTGCCCTACAATCCAGAAAAATCACACTACTGGGTATTTACCCAAAGAATAAAAAACACTGATTCAAAGGGATAGATGCACCCCTGTGTGTATAGGGGCACAATCTACAACAGCCAAGACATGGAGGCAGCCCTGTGTCCACACACTGATGAGTGGATAAAGACAGTGTGGTATGTGTACACACACACACACACACACACATTTATTTATATATTTGTAAATAAGATTTTTATTTCTTTGAGAGGGAGAGAGAGCTAGCACATGCACACAAGCAGTGGGGAGGGGCAGGGGAGGAAGAGAGAGAGTGAGAGAGAGAGAGAGAGAGAGAAGTAGACTCCCTGCCAAGCAGGAAGCCCTAATCAGGGCTTGATCTCAGGACCCAGAGATCATGATCTGAGCAGAAGGCAGACACTTAATGGACTGAGCCACCCAGGTACCCCTGGGTCTCTCTGATTTTACATCAGAAGTGTTGATCAGGGGGCGCCTGGGTGGCTCAGTCGTTAAGCGTCTGCCTTCAGCTCAGGTCATGATCCCAGGGTCCTGGGATCGAGCCCCGCATCGGGCTCCCTGCTCGGCAGGAAGCCTGCTTCTCCCACTACCATTCCCTCTGCTTGTGTTCCCTCTCTCGCTGTGTTTCTCTCTGTCAGATAAATAAAATCTTTAAAAAAAAAAAAAAGAAGTGTTGACCAGGGGCACCTGGGTGGCTCAGTCGGTTAAGCGCTTTCCACTCAGGTCATGATCCCTGGGATCGAGTCCCAAGTGGGGGCTCCCTACTCAATGAAGAGCCTTGCTTCTCCCTCTCCCTCTGCCCTTCCTGCCCCCCCACCACTCCCCCATTCGTGCTGGCTCACTTTTTCTCTCTCATGCTCTTTCTCCCTCTAATAAATAAAATCTTAAAAAAAAAGCATCAATCTTAAGAATCAGAAAGCTCTATCATTATAACCTTGAGCAAGGCACTTAATACCTCTCAGGTTCAGTTCCCTAATCTATAAAAATATGATTTTTATATACATTCATAGTATTTTAAAAATATAACCTATATTCACTCATACGTGTGGAATCTAAAATAAAATAAAATAAAATAAAATAAAATAAAATAAAATAAAATAAAAGCAAATGAATAAACAAAAAAGGCAAGATCAGACCCATAAATGCAGAGAACAAACTGGTGGTTGCCAGAGCGGAGGGTGGGGAGGGGGATGGGCAAAATGCATGAAGGGGAGTGGGAGGTCCGGGCTTCAGTCACAGGATGAAGAAGTCCCAAGAAGACAAGGCTCAGCACAGGGAAGACAGTCAATGAGGCTGCAGGAGCACTGCGTGGTGACAGATGGCGGTGAGCACATAACCCGCAGGACAGAATCACCTTGCACACCTGAAACTAACGTAACCTGTGTGCAACTCTACTCAGAGGAGGGAAAAAGAACCTAATGCACATATCAAAATAACCTATCATGTTATCTTGAAGGGCTTTTGGGAGAAGTACATGAAATCACACATATGCACACACGTATCATGGGACTAGAACCCCGTAAGTCCGAGCTTCTCCTCTTGCACACGGAGGCTGGTCAAGTTATAGTCCTACCTGCTGCAAACTCCTCAATGGTCATCAGTGGAAACCGGATCAATGACAGTGCTTTCCCTAGAACTTTCTGTTTGTTTCCAAAAGTCACGGGCAATTGTTGTCTTTGACATTCCGCTTCTGCCCATCGCACAACAGCTCCAAAAAGTCGACTTTCTCTAATACTAAGTGTGTCTCTCTCTAGAACTGCGCAGAGTGTGTCTACAAGCAGAATACAAAAATAAACCAAATTAGGAATATTTTGCTCTTTAACAAAACAATACCAAGAAAAAGACTTAGGTTAAGCTTTCAAATTTCAAGAAAAAACAGGTTAGATACTTAACCTGTTATGTATAGACTCTATACATAGAAACATTAAAGAATGAAAGGAATCAAACAGCAAAGTTTTCTTTAAAAAATTGTTATAAGGTTAACACTCAACTTATTCCTTATCATACATGGAAGTTTAGGTATAGTATCTCCTTGTATATCCATGCCATTTATCAAGCAAACCCAAATACAGAGAGTAAGATGAACAGTCAGAGAAAATGGCTTCAAATTAGTAACATATATAAATTCACAAAGTCTACAGATAACCACTTACCCATTCCCCCAAATATTCCCCACTAGGCACTCTTTATGTGTCAGGCACTATTCTAGATGCTGAGGGTACATCACTAAGCAAAGAGTTAAAAATCTGCCTTCACGGCGCTTATATTCTAATGGGGGTAAACGTTATTACGTTAGATGACAAGTGTAGGACAAAGAGCAGAGTAAGGGGAATCACAAGTACAGTTTAAAATAGGACGGCTTGGGTGGCTCACCTGAGCTAGTGAGACTTGATCAGGGGTCGGGGGGGAGTCAGCCAAACAGAGGCCTGGCCAGAAGGAGTACCAGGGCAGCCAGTATGAAAGCCCTCACATCAAAGTGTACCTGGTAAGTGTGAGGACCAACCAGGAGGCCAGCGTGGCTAGAGTGCAATAAGCACGAGGAAGAGTGGTAGGTGAGGAATGAGGTGTGATCCTATAGTACCCTACGGATCATCTGACTTTTACTCTGCGTGGAAAGGGGAGCCAAACCCCTGGAGGATTTGGGGCTGTCACATTTTATGTTGTAAAAGGACCACGCTGGCAGCCGTGTTGAGAAGAGACTAGTGGAGGGAGAGTGGAAACGATATCAGTTAGCAGGCCCCTGCTCTGAGTCAGGTCAGACGTGATGACAGCCAGGACCAGAAAGAAGAAGTGAAAAACGATCAGCTTCAGGATGCATTCTGAAGGATGACTCGATGTGATGTCCTCACAGAATGAATATAGAGGGTGACAGAGGGGGTCAAGGATAATTCCCAAGTTTACAGTCTAAGCAACGGACGGATGACAGGGACATCAACTGAGATGGGAAAGCCTACGAAGGAGGTTTTGGGGGATGGTGAGAGGCAAGATCTGGAGTTTAATTTGAGGCATCCTAAGTCTAAACTCCCTACCTGACGTCCCAGTATAAACGTCATGCCCGAAACTCAGGCCCTCGCTCAGAATTCTTCTCCTTTTATTAGATGCAAAATTAAAAATAAATAAATAAATAAACTCAGCTTCTCTACAGTAGACCAGAAGCAGAAGTCCAGAGAGGGGCCCTTGGAGGCCAACAGACTAGAATAAAATGATAGGCTACACACAAACAGGGACGGAGAAGAGGAAATCTGAAAAGCAGATGTAGGTGCCTGAAAAGCACTAGAGTCAAGAGTGTTTTATACAAAGAGGAAGATTAAAAAACAAACGCACAGGGGCACCCAGGTGGCTCAGTCAGTTGGCTCCAACCCTTGGTTTCCACTTAAGCCAAGAGCTTGGGGTCATGGGATTCAAGCCCTGAGTCAGGCTCCCTACTCAGCGGGGAGTCTGCTTGCGGATTCTCTCTGGCTCCCTCTGCCCCTCCCCTCTGCACTCACCAACCACCCGCCCCCAAAATAAAGAAATCTTTAAAAATAAAAGAACACAAACAAAATACTTCAGAGGCCCGAGGGCTTCACTATACAATAACTGATACTCGTATTAACGAGCACTAATCATCACAAGATTCAAATAAAAAGGAGAATGCCAATGTAGCAGAAATCAGTGAAGACAGTAAATATGCTTAAATTACCCAGTATCACCCATCTGAGAGAGCTTTATTTTTAGAAACTTGTATTCTCTAGCGCTGTACACACTCACCCTGCATCCAAATATTTGGTCAGTATCAAACCACAGCCAGCATGCCAGCAAAGATGTCAAAGTCCCCAGAACACAGTAGGGGTTCCATGATGTTAAAAATGAATAGGTTCTACACAATTTTTTTTTTTTTTTAAAGATTTTTTTATTTATTTGACAGCGAGAAACACAGCGAGAGAGGGAACACAAGCAGAGGGAATGGTAGTGGGAGAAGCAGGCTTCCTGCCGAGCAAGGAGCCCGATGCGGGGCTCGATCCCAGGACCCTGGGATCATGACCTGAGCCGAAGGCAGACACCCAACGACTGAGCCACCCAGGCGCCCCACAATTTTTTTAATCACATTTTTTCTTCTCTTCTAGCTGAGTAGATGAATATAAACTAAGGCTCCATAAAACTTCACAGGTAAATGAATGTAAACCCTCAGGCCTAAAGAATTAGGAATATACACTGACCGTAACTGATCATTCAATGGGAAATTGGGTCTACAAATCTCTACTCTGTATGCTAACAAACTGCAGTAAAGATAAGCACATAAACTTAAAATACCAGCAGGGGGAAAAACAGCATATTATACTGCCTTTAGCATAATGTAAATTTGCTTTTTTTTTCCTTATGTGTGACATACTGTCTTCTTCCCTCAGCAAAAAGCTATGAAATGGTATCTCTCTACTTAGAAAATGGTAAGCACATCCCTCCAGAACATATATTTAAATCCCAGAGGAGAAAAAGTTTTCCCAGAGCCTAAAACTACAAACTGCGCAAAGAGCTCCTAAAGCCTGGCCCAGCTTTCTCTCCACTCCTAGGCTTCTCTTTCAATTGCAATTTTTAACAAGTGCATTTGAGGCAAACTAGACTATGGTGTGGAAACACACAGGTCTTCTATTGGCAGCTGAGAGCCTAAGAAAGATCATAAAAACATCTAAGATTACGTTTTGTAAACACAATGCAAGGCTAGATTTTAATATAAGCAGCTATGAGTCAAATCACATCAACGAATATTAACAGAGTATTTACAATTCCTTCAAGAATTCCAGATTCCAGGGGCACCTGGGTGGCTCACTTGGTTAAGCATCTGCCTTCAGCTCAGGTCATGATCGCAGGGTCCTGGGATGGAGTCCCGCACTGGGCTCCCTGCTCCGCGGAGGGACTCTCTGCTCCTGCCCCCAGCTTGTGCTCTCTCTCACTCTGCTCTCTCTCTAGTAAATAAAATTAAAAAAAAAAAAAAAAAAAAGAATTCCAGGTTCCAGTGGCACACCTACCACGGGGGCTAATTACAAAACAGCTTCCAGGAGGAAGTCATCCAGATGCAAACAGTATGAAGTACAAATGGAGTACTTGCCAACCCTTATGGGGAAGAAAATCAGGATGAAGCAATGCTTCGCTAGCAATGTGGGTAGTGCGTGGGGCTCTCCAACATCCAGTCAATGACCTATTATGTATAGTGGGGGGGAACTAGCCCCCGCCCTTCAGGATAATCAATGCAACATGACCATAAATCCTTCCCAAGGTACTGTGCGACAGACAGGCACACTGTCAACGGGATGTCATCGTAAGAGAATACACAGTCATGGAAGAGGGTGGGAGGTCAGCGCTTTAAAAGGAGTCACTGCAGAAGTAGAGTGTGAGCCAAGACTGAGTGAGAACTAGCCAAGGTGGGAGGAAAAGACGACATTCTAGATAGTCCGGTTGGTGAGCAGATATTAACTCAGCAGGTACTATGTTCTTCTGTCTCAGTGCTAGAGAGACAATGGTAAACAAGACCAAGGCCCTGCCTTCACAGAGTTTACAATCAGGAGTACCCGGGCATCAGTAAGCACACGACTCCTGATCTCAGGGCTACAAGTTCAAGCCACACCTTGGGTGCAGAGATAATTGAGATAAAGTCTTAAAAAAAATTTACAATCTAGGTGGGGAGGCTAGACAACCATCATCAACACAGACACACACTTACTTAAGAATTTCAAATAGTAAAACATAGCATGAAGAAAATCAATCAGAGTGACAGCACAGGGACTTCAGGGGAATGTGATACGTACTTTGATTAAGGTCTGAGGTGGTCTGTCTCAGGTCTCATTTAACTAGGAATCAGAATAATATAAAGGAGGAAGCCACATAAAGGTTCAGGGGAGAAGGACTCTAATCAATGGCATAGTAAACACAAAGGCTTAAAAGAGAAATGACCCTGGCCAGTGTATATGAAGGGGGGGTGATGGGGAGAATGGCAGGAGACTGGGTCAGGTGCAGACAGGAGGCAACGAGTGCCGTTTCCTCTCCTTCCTGACCTTCCTCTGAAGTTATGTGGGATCATGAGACCGAATTTGAGATAATGAAGAGTGAAAGCGAGGGTGCCACTTCAAGGCCAAAGCTTTTAAGATGGGGGTGTTCTCCCTGCCCATGCTTTTTCCTGTCTGCCGGCAAGATAGATAATAACAATCCTAGATATCAAATATACACTCTGTGTCCATCATGGTGAAGATAGTATTTCAGGTCACAGGCCTGGGTCAGCTCTCTCCACTCTCCTACAACAAGATCAAACTCCTCCTCCGTCCTCAACCAGGCCTGTGCAGCCCGGCTTTAACCTGCCACCCACCCCCCACCCCTCTATCCACTTCTTCCTGTGGTTCCACCTGCCTCGAATGCCCTCCCCTCTGCATTACCCAAATACTACCCATTCTTTACAGCCCAGATCAGAATCTCCTGTCAAGACTTTCCTAATGCTAAAAAAAAAAAAAAAAAAAAAAAAAAAAGACTTTCCTAACGCTACTCAATTTGAGATAATCTTTCCATGTTTTGAATTTGTATAGTGATGATTTTCTATATATTTAGCTCAGAAAAGGCAAAATCACATTTTGCTGTATGCCATCCAGAATTTTGTTAATGTCTTAACTCTTAATTTTCACTATGTGTTCCTTGAGTCTCCAATTACATCATAGTTTCCTTAAGAAAAATCACATCTTGGGGCACCTGGGTGGCCCAGTGGGTTAAAGCCTCTGCCTTCAGCTCAGGTCATGATCTCAGGGTCCTGGGATCGAGCCCTGTGTCAGGCTCTCTGCTCAGCAGGGAGCCTGCTTCCCCCCACCCCCGCCTGCCTCTCTGCCTACTTGTGATCTCTCTGCCAAATAAAGAAATAAAATCTTAAAAAAAAAAAAAAAAAAAGAAGAAGAAGAAGAAAAAGAAAAATCACATCTTACTCTGAATGTCTTCAATGACCCTACTATACTGTTGCGCCATGGTGTGCATTCAGTGAACTTGACTTGACATTTTTTAAAAAAGGTGATAAAGTAGTTACAACTTTTAGGAATGTATCACCAAAATAAAGCAGAAATCTTAGGAGGCAAACTTACCCAATGTGGTAAAACCTGCCACTTTACAGCAGCAGCCCGCCCGGCAGAGAGGCTGACTGGCACGGCTCGCCCACGGGCGCACTTACCGATATCGATGTCAGTGAAGCCCTCTGCGCTGATCGCATCCATCGTACTTTTGTCTATCGTGTCGAGACAAAGACTAGCAAGCTGAGGTTCATCAAACAGTCGGGCCTAAACATATAAAAAGATAGTTATTTTATTTTCATAAATACATATTCAGACCATACACATTCAAAGTTAACGCTGTAAACAGTTATGGTTATAATTGCTAATCATGTAAAACACCTACCTTAAATACCATCATAACCAGAAATGAAAAGCTAAAAGCACAAATGTCTTGCTTAGATAACAAGTTCACATGACCACTGGCAACCTTGTTATTTTCCTTTTCATATGCTCACATAATATATACACACACACACACTGCCTGGGTTTTTACACTTATTTTGATCCTTACCAAACACTAGTTTAGATGAGGCAGGCATTACTATCCCATTTTCCAGATGTGGACCCAAAGGTATACTGATTTGCCTAATATGATCTAACTAGTTATGCTATAAAGTCATTACTTAAATCCAAGTTTTAGGTTATTTTCACTAAATGTTATCAACTGTCAAGCATATCAGTAAAAACAGATTTTTTTTCCCTTCTATTTTCTGTCTTGACTGTGGAGAGAGAATAAAGTACAAGAATTTTAGAGTACGAAAGCTCTGGGTACCTAAGCAAAAAGTAGGCCCAACAACAGAAAAGCAAATAATCACAAGAGCAAATATACACAAGAGTGATCTACAACTACACACAATAATATGAATGAATCCCACAAACATACTGATAAGCAAAAGAAGCCACAGCATAATTGAGCAGAACTATACTGTAGGATCCCCAAAAAAGCTAATCTAGACTTTAAGAAGTCAGAAATCAAGCTTATAATGTGTGGTTAATCAGGATGCATATTATAATTAACAAAAAAAGTTTAGGGGCACCTGGGTGGCTCAGTCAGTAAAGCGTCTTTTGGCTCAGGGCACGATCTCAGGGTTGTGAGATCCAGCCCCGCACTGGGCTCTGTGCTGAGTGTGGAGCCTGCTTAAAATTCTCTCTCTCTCCCCCTCTCCCTCTGCCCCCTATCCTGGGTTGCTCACTTTTTTAAAAAATAAGATAAAATAAAAACAAAAACAAAAAGCCACAAAAATAAAAACAAGTTTAAAAGCCAGTCAGAGAGAGAGGAAAGGGGTGGAAAATCCAAACTCAAATGAGATTTAAAAGCCATTAACACTGGGGCGCCTACATGGCTCAGTTGGTTAAGTGTCTGCCTTTGGCTTAGGTCATGATCCCGGAGTCCCAGGATCAAGCCCTGCATTGGGCTCCCTGCTCAGTGGAGAGGTCTGCTTCTCTTCCCCTCACCCTGCTCACATACTCTCTCTCTTTCTCTAATAAATAAATAAAATCTTAAAAAAATAATGCTGAAAAAAGATGGAATGATAGGTATGCCAATGACCAAGCTTTCACCCTGGCCTAGGGTCGGGTCTATTTACATTTAACAGTATGGACAAATACATAACACACAGAAGTATTCACACCGGGTCATGCAGAATCCTGATGAGAATACTGCCAATTAATTAACCATTACTTGGCATGGCTGATGAGTCTTCATTTATTTATAAAATAAAATCCATTCTCAAGGGATTCAGTAACTCAGAAGCTACTGAACAAATAATAAACATCACTAAACTCAACAGTTATCTTGTGTTTTGTGGGGGAGAGAAGAGAGCAATAAACACACTGGATTAAATTTAAAATAGATATACAGAGGGGCACCTAAGTGGCTCAGTCGATTAAGAGCCTGACTCAGCTCAGGTCACAGTCTCAGAGTCATGAGATCGAGCCCCACATCAGACGAGGCACTTGGTGGGGAGCATGCCTGAGATTCTCTCTCTCCATCTCTCTCTGCCAATCCCTCTGTTCACTCTCTAAAATAAATCTTTATTAAAAAAATTAAAGATACATAATACATGATATATATTTACGTGTATAAAATATGTATGTATTTTAAGTCAGTAGAACATTTCTTAAAATTCTAGAATACCCAAACATGTTTGAAAATGCTATTCTTCGACTATATATTGGCCTTAATTTGCTTAGTGAAATTTTTCCACAAAAAATATAAAATCTGATCTAGTGGGATAAAATTAACTCTATTCCTTGTAATTTTCTCTTAAATTTTTTAAATTTAGAAATCCTTTAAAAAAAAGAAATAATTTCAAATTTACAGAAAAGCTGCAAGTGAAAGGAACACCCACACACCGTTTATCCAGATTTAGCATCTAAGTATTACTTACCCAACATTTCACCTGTTCTATCACCTGCACTCCTTCTACACACACACACCTGATATATATACATATTTATATTCATATATACATATATATATGGGATAATAATGTATAAGACAATAGACAATGTATAGTGTCTGCATGTGTATTTGAGGTGAACTATTCAGGAATAAATTACACACATCGTTGCCCTTACCCTTAAATATTTCAGTATGTATTCCCGAAGAATAAGAACATTCTCTTATATAACCCACAGTGATTAACTTTGGTAAATAAGCATATAATATCTTTATATAATCTACTGTATTTCAGTTTTGCTAACTGACCTAATTTTCTTTGAGAGCAAGCAAGCGCGCATGCATGTGCACAGGAACAGGGCAGATGGGGAGGAGAGGGAGAAAGAAACTTAAGCAGACCTCAGGCTGAGTGCAGGGCTGGCCCAGGGCTCAATCTCATGACCCTGAAATCATGACTTCAGCTGAAACCAAGAGGCGGTCGCTTAACCAACTGCACCACGCAGGCGCCCCTGAACCAGTTTTTTATAATTTTTCCTTCTGGAAGAGGATCTAGTCTAGGATCATAGTTCATGCATTTTTAAAACATGAAAAGTAGTACATTTTTATCAAATGAAATGCTAATATCAGGAAGTATTTTAATGGGCTAACTCAATTGTATTTTTAGTTAGTGTTTATGCAAAAATTTATGTTTTGGGGCACTTGGGTGGCTCAGTGGGTTAAAGACTGTGCCTTCGGCTCAGGTCATGATCCTGGGATCGAGTCCCGCATCGGGCTCTCTGCTCAGCAGGGAGCCTGCTTCCCCCTCTCTCTCTGCCTGCCTCTCTGCCTGCTTGTGATCTCTGTCAAATAAATAATAAAAAATCTTTTTAAAAAATTATGTTTCAATTTTTTGTAAAATGATTTTATTCAGAATAGCAATATTTCAGTTCCTCCTCAGGTTACAGAGGGAATATCAAGTTTCCTATGGGATCTAGTGTTGCTACTTAGAGTAAAATACATTTTCCCAAAATTTAGTTTGAGTCTGGCATTATCTCTGAAAAAAATACCAGTATGATTGTATCACTTCAAGGTTTTCTCCCTGTGTATGCTGGCACAGCATACTGGCCTTTTGTGTTAGCACGAAGCTGGCATAGGTCCTCTCAAGCAAATGAATATGTTCAGTTCAAATGACTCACTTGGCTGAAATAAGAAGTTCACATGACACACTGTGGGCTAATTCACATGACCCCACGAACGAAAAATGTGGAACAATATTGGGTTCTCAGACCAACAGGGCACTGAAAGGTTCCTTTTCGTTCTGATAGTAACATGTGTTAACCCTTACTGCTCAAAGTGTGGTCCAGAAGCACTGGGGTCCTCTGAAAGCTGTGAGAAATGTAGACTCTCAGGTCCCACCTTGGACGTGAACTAGAAACTGTACTGTGTTCGCAGTTTAATTTATTGGTTTCTGAATTTTTCATTAAGCTTTTAAAATAAAAGTAATTAAGTGATCCTCTCCATGATACCTTAAAACCCTTGGACAATAATCTTAAGAATATCGATTCCCATGTTAGATTTTCATCACATGTTCAGAAGAGGAAAAAATGCAGGGAGACACTGCCTAATAGTTCTATGACCTTGGTTAGGTTATTTCACGTCTCTCTGCCTCTCTCTCCTTACCGTAAAATGGGGACCATAAGCAAACTTTCCCCTAGAACACCTGCGCCTCCCGAAGCTACTGCAGCGATGGCACACGAAGTGCTGGGGCCCAGTCATCACTCGGGACATTTCGCTACCGTCACGCCATCGATACCCCCACACCTTAACAACTGTTTGAAGGTTGGGATCTTAGTTTTACCACTTGCTGTCTAATGTTAAGTAAGATACTTCCCTGAGCTTTCCTTTCTTCGTCTTTAAAACAGGGATGACAGTAAATACCACCACAGAGCTGGAATGCGTGTAACTGATAATTCCATCACTTCTTGCGATAAGAAAATGTGGTGATACGCGCAAAGCAACTGGCCTAGTGTTGGCAGACTCTATACAGACATGGGTTCTGTGATTCTGTCCGTATGTCAGCATGTTCTTTCTTTCATTACTACACATATTTGATGACAGAAGATGGAAAAAACCCAACAATTAAAGGTGCCATGAGACATTCTCCGTGCAACCGGATGGATGCAAGGCCAGAAACCCTGAGCGCAGGGCTCTGGGCCCAGCTGGCCTGTCATGACCTTCGGGCAGGCTGTTTGTCAGCCCAGGTTGTAGTTTTTTCATTTGGAAAATGGAAGGGTTGAGCCACTAGGGGACTATGAGTGCGCCCAGTACTAATACTCAATAGGATTACATATAGTAAGCTTAGAATTCTTTTTTTTTTTTTGGGGGGGGGTCCTCATTTTAACTTGCTTACCTCTGTAAAGACCCTATCTCCAAATAAGATCACATTCTGAGTACTGGGAATTAGAATTTCAATACATACGTTTTGGAGACATAATTCAATTCTTAACAAATGGCTGGCTCTACAGCCAGAAATTTTTTTTTTTTTTTTTAAGATTTTATTTATTTATCTGACAAGAGAGGGACCACGAGCAGGGGGAGTGGGAGAGGGAGAAGCAGGCTTCCTGCAGAGCTCAGTCCCAGGACCCCAGAATTGTGACCCAAGTCGAAGGCAGACACTTAATGGCTGAGCCACCCAAGAACCCCTAACTTAGATTTTTTTAAACAATTCATAAAAGGGTATTATAACTTTGTCTAAAGAGAAAAACAGTGATTTATTTATATCTAAAGTATAAAGCTCAGATTACAGGTATCTAATAAATGCTAAATAATATGATAAAGACTGGTTAATGGTTCCATAGACGTGTTCAGTTTGTAAAAGTCCATCAGACTATAAAGTTAGGATAACGTGTTCTTTTCTGTATGTGTACTACATTTAGTGAAAATGTTTAAATATCAGAGGGAGTATTTCATATAAACCTTAAATTCTAACTCCTCCAAGCTTTCAGATTAAGTCCAGAGACAGTAAATCTTAGAACTTTTCTAGACTTGAAACCTCAATCTTTATTCCAGATCCAACAAAAATTAAGAACAAAGATGTCCAGAAAACCTCACGCTATTATCATACTCTCAAATCCTACCAGGAACAACAATGGATGTTTATTCCAACTCCGACCATAAAAACTGGACCTTGTAAGCCCACTTACATAAAGCTTCATTTCTTCACCTATATGATACTGTATGGCCTCTAATTTGCTTTTCTATTCTAAAAGCATTATGAATCTGATATATTTCCCTGAATGGTACTATAAAAATAATTACATATGCTGTAAGTTAATGATCTAGACCTAATTCTCCAGGAAATATTAGTACTCATATGTAGTTATACTCAATTTTTAAAACTATGATGATACACCCTTAGCTACATCTTACTTACCTGAGTAAGTAACATAAAGGCATTATCTGCCCGAAGATGTTTGGTGAGAAATTCCACACAATGTGCTTCCAGGGCAGGGACTGCATATTTCTTAGCAGTATACAGAGTGGTCATAACTGTCTCTGGGCCGATTTGAACTTCATCTGAATACAGAAATCTGGAAAGCAATTGGAAATGACAGAGATGGCCGTTAATGTTTTAGATGAGCAATCCATCAGAGTAAAACCTCTGAGGAATATTTCAAAAGATGATGAGCAAACTGAAATACCACCTGATGTTGCTATCAGACTTTGTAGGGCCACAGGGCATTTGCACGTAAGTCACCTCATTTATTCTTACTCAGGCCTGAGAGGTGCGTAGTGTCTCCATTTTATCAACGGACTGAAATTAAGTGAAGATCACAAGACAGACCCATCTGTCTTAAGCCAAATTTTCAGAGGTCTTTCAGTACCCACGGCAGCTCAGGACAGCAGGGTTCACTTACATTTCCTTCACCAATGGACGTTCACTTAAACAAATGTATAGGTAGCTGAAGTTTGCGTCTCTAGATGTCAAAACCATTCATTTATTTCCTGATAATGGTGTCGTTATTCTGGGCATCTTTTAACCTTTCGTTGTTATTCCCAAACTAGCACAACGCCCAAAGACTAGCATACCAGGTCTTTGGAGGAATAAAACAATTTAATAATATCTTAAATGACCCATGCCGTTTGTGCTTTTAGTATCTGGGTTTAATTTTCTCTCAAAATACTGTCAGTCCAATACTGCCTCCTCCCAGTTCGCTGCTTCTGCTAGACTGCTGGATAGATTAGCTTCATAGAACTGCAAATAAGGCAGATCTCGGTAAAAGCCTGGGCAGTTCTTGAGCTACCTTGGAGCTTTTGCATATCAACTTTAGGTCTCTTCTGTGACTCCTCAGAGACCCTCTATGTACTGCCCAGTTCTCAACCATATACAGGAAGCCAGGGGCGGGGGGCAGTAGAGAAGGATGGCATGAAGAATAAGAATTGCATTGTAGTGGGGCACCCGGGTGGCTCAGTCGGTTGAGTATCTGACTCTTGATTCGAGCTCAGGTCATGACCTCCCCCATGGGACTGAGCCCCACACTGGGCTCTGTGCTCAGCAGGAGTCTGCTAGGATTCTCTCTCTCTCTCAAATAAATAAATCTTCTAACAATTGCACTTTAGTGATGCTAAAGACATTAGCCTAATCATATGTACATTCCTAGGACTTAAATCATAAAATAAGAAAACCCATTAACATCTCTCAGAGCCCTCTATTACAGTGAAGTGAGTGAAGAGAGGAAGTTCTACCTCATGTCCCTACCCTCACTGTTCCACTTCCTCTTCTTTCATTCCTGTGTCCATTACCACCACCCGAGATGAAACCCCCGCCCATGACGTCCTCCAACCTGCCGCCCTAACCGATGCCTGTGCTCCTCTACTAACATCTCTGCTTACAACCATCACCACCAGAGACTGCTCATTCTCAGTCTCCTCTACAGCTCAGCCTTCAAAGTGAGGGTTGCCGATTTTCAGGATCACACCGTTAAAAATTTTTTTTTGCCAAAAAAAAAAAAAAAAAAAAATTATTTTGGCCCCCAAACCTCTTTTTAGAGAGTCAAGTCAACCATCTGTATTACCCTCATAATATTTACCTCAAAGTTACCTGCCACACTTTGTGATGAGTACAGGGAATTAAAAACCAAGTAAGGCACCATCACTTACAGTCAGGCGGACAGGGATGGACAAACAGGAGAGAGAGAAAACCAACATCTGTTGAGTGCGTACCACGTGCCCAATGCCAATTCACTGAATCCTCCCACAAGACCGGCAGGGGCTATTACCCTGTATGGAGAAGAGGGGAAACACAAAGCTGTCCACCAGGGAACACGCCATTTCTGGGCCCGGGCCTGCTTCCAGGGCGAGACGGGCAGGCCCGCCGGGTGAGGGCTGTGTGCTCTCGGGGCCTCGGGCTCGGGTTTGAGCCTGTCCCATCACTGTTAGCTCTGGGACTTGAAACAAGCTACCACAGTTGTACTCCTTTTGGAAAAGACAGTGACAGCGTCTCCTTCATCATGCTCTTGTGAGGATTAGTATAAACTGAAAAACACGAAGTGTTTTAAATAGTGCCCGACAAGTACTTGGCCTCGGCAAATGGTGGCTGTTTATTTTTACATTGCTTCATTTCTTTCTCTCTGCTCTTTTCCTCTGTTTTAGAAGATGTCCATGCCGTTGTCTCCTGGCCTTCTATTTTTCTCCCCAGTAATACATGCTCACGTTTCCAAGAATTCCTGCTTCTTTCTTAGTCATTCCTTTTCTCCTCCACAGCACCACGTCTCAGCTTTAGGGATGCAAAAATGTTCTCGAGTCTCCAAGGTGACATTAACCAAAGCTTTTAAGATTCCTTTCTGCTCCCTGTTCCCTGAATTACCTATTTCCTTGGGGATCAGCTACTCTTGGTCTTTGTCATTCATGTTCTCACGCTCCTCATCCGTTACATGACCAATGGTTGTCTCCAGTTTGGCGTTCTGGGAGCCGGTACAGGTTTTCTTTGCTGCTGTGTCAATGGGCCTATTCTCCAGGTAAAACCATCCCCCAAATGAACAGGCTGGCTGAGAGCTCTATGTGGGAGGTTTGTTGACCGGCACCGGGGACCCCCTACAGCCATGACTCTAGAGTCCCTGAGCTCTCCCAGGCAATTTGTTCAGTTTATTTAAGAGGAGCCTGCCAGGAGGTTGTCACTAAGAGTTAGTCTGCAAGAGCTGGTTGAGGACGCAATCTATAAGAAAGCTTTACATTAACTCCCCCGTGGGGCGCCTGGGGGGCTCAGTCAGTTAAGTTGCTGCCTTTGGCTCAGGTGCTGATCCCAAGGTCCTGGGATCAAGTCCTGCATCAGGCTCCCTGCTCAGTGGGGAGTCAGCTGCTCACTCTGCTTCTCCCCCCCAGCTCAAGCGCTGTCTCTTGCTTTCTCCCTCTCAAATAAATAAATATCTGAATTTAAAAAAACTAACTCCCACATTTTAGCTCCACCTTCTCATTTCACACACCTCCCTACCAGCCCTGGCCTAGAACCTCTAGGGGCGGGGGTCTGCCGGGGAAGCCAGCTGCAGCTTCCCGAGCCTGGACTCTGGGCTCCTGTTATCCGCCCCCTTTCATTCTCAGCACACTCTCAGCTGCTGTCCCTTCCCCACACTGTTGGCTTGCACCCCATCTCCCTTTTCCCCTTCACTCTATCCGATTTAAGAGAAGGCTGAATTAGAAACCTGTGACATTTTAATTTAAAGGGCAAGGTAAGAAGAAGCTTAACATCTGCCTTAATTTTTTTTTCAGGCAAAATACTAGAGTTATAAAATAAAGAAATGTGGGGACTTTATCACCATTTGCCTTTGTATGTGAGGAGACAAGGAGACAAATGCCTCGGAGTTGAAGGACATGGTCCCACAAGCATTGGTACCTGGGGGCTTTGTTGGGGAGGCTGCAAAAACATCCTAGAGAAATGCCTGCTTGAGAGAAGACTAAAGGAGGCCAAGAGGGTGGGAAGAACACGCCAGGGACAAGAGGGAACTGTGTTTTTAGGCTCTTCTATTTGAGACACGTATACACACCCATTCAAACTGCTTTTATTAAATTACACTTCGGTAATATACCTTTAGCTTATAGCAAGGAATATTAGAAAGCATAGAAATGAAATAATAAAAATTAAAGAAACATTTACATCTAAAGACAGACTGACGATACTGCTCATTTCCGTAATGCCTTCTTTAGGAGGAAATCTCATCGGCATTTTTCCATTGGTCTGATTATCAGATAAGATTGTGCATTCACTAAGCATGTGCTTTGTTTTGTTTTTAGTCTAACAAACACTATGAATTATAACTGCCTAGCTAGGTTTCTCTTTTTGCTTTAGCTGCTAAACAATTAAAATTAAATTTGTAGGGGTACTGGGTGGCTCAGTTGGTTAGGCATCTGCCCTTGGCTCAGGTCCTGATCCCGGAGTCCTGGGATTGAGCCTTGCATCGGGGGTCCCTGCTTGGTGGGGTACCTGCTTCTCCCTCTCTCTCTGCCTATCCCCCCCACTTGTGTTTGTTCTCTCTGTCAAATAAATAAAATCTTTTAAAAAATTAAATTTGGGGTGTCTGGGTGGCTCAGTGGGTTAAAGCCTCTGCCTTCGGTTCAGGTCATGATCTCAGGGTCCTGGGATCGAGCCCCACATTGGGCTCTCTGCTCAGCGGGGAGCCTGCTTCTCTCTCTCTCTCTCTCTCTCTCTGTCAAATAAATAAAATCTTAAAAAAAAAAAATTAAATTTGTAGCTTTACAGGCATTTTTATATTAGCATGTTTTTACATTAGCTTCATCTCGGCTTTATTTCTTACCTTTGTGTTTTCTGTAAGACATTTTAAATTTTTTTTGGAGAAATGCAAGTTATAAATAAATACTGTTCTATGAACAATAAGAAATGGAATTCTGTGTTTTCCATATTTTTTGCGTGCATCTTTTCTACAATACCAGGCACGGTGTGGGCACATGGTTAAACATTAATCAATACATGTTAAGTGACTAGACAATTCAGTACAAGTTTCTATGTAACGTGACTGAGAAACCATATTCACTTTTTTTTTTTTTTTTTTTAAGATTTTATTTATTTATTTGACAGAGAGAGATCACAAGCAGACGGTGGGGGGAGAGCACGCTACCTGCTGAGAGCCCAACGTGGGGTTCGATCCCAGGACCCTGAGATCATGACCTGAGCCGAAGGCAGAGGCTTTAACACACTGTGCCACCCAGGCGCCCCTCCATATTCACTTGTAATGAGAAAAACAGACTACTTAAAAATCCAGGAACCATCTTGGTTCATATTTTACTTATACGTTTCTTACCTTCTATTTAATTATTAAAATTGCTATAATAAAAAATAAGCCAAAGTTCACAAAATATAATTAAAAACTAATCATGTTACCACAGTTCTTTGTATTTTTTTTAAAGAAGATTTATCCATTTATTTGAGAGAAAGCATCCTAAGCAGACCCCCCACTGAGCACAGAGCCCAATGCTGGGGCTGATCCCAACCCTGAGAGGACAACCTGATCTGAAAACAAGAGTCAGATGCTCAACCGAGCCACCCAGGTGCCCCAATTATTTGTATTTAAAAATGAACCCTTCAGCCCTCATTTACTACCTTTAAGGACAGGAACACAAGAGAAATGATATGTCATTAAACTATTCCTATTCCCTCTACCCCAAATATTAATGGTTAAGACTTAGGTTATGCTATGGTGAAAACTTGATTTTAAATTAGAGAAACCGGGGTGCCTGGGTGGCTCAGCGGGTTAAAGCCTCTGCCTTCGGCTCAGGTCAGGATCTCAGGGCCCTGGGATCGAGCCCCACATCGGGCTCTCTGCTCAGCGGGGAGCCTGCTTCTCCCTCTCTCTGCCTGCCCCTCTGCCTACTTGTGATCTCTCTCTCTCTCTCTCTCTCTGTCAAATAAATAAATAAATAAATAAATAAATAAATAAATAAGTTAGAGAAACCACAAGATCACGCATAAGAACCTTTGTATCACTACTGACTCATTCACTTTACTCAAAAACATGTATTAAGGGACTATACAATACCAGACACTGTGACAGGTCTGAGATATACAAACATGGGTAGGACAGCTCTGCCTGTAGAAAGCTTATGGTTTGGGAATGAAATGATTAAAAAGTAATGTTCACAATTATGGCAGAATTATAGGTCAGGCACAGTGTGATAACTAATCTCTAAAGATGGCCCCAACAAATCAGGCCTCTCTTATCCATGGCCTTAGACAGATGTGTCCCATAATAAGTCCAGGCTGGCCTTGCGTGACTCCCTTTAAGCAAGAGAATGTGGCAGAAGTGACACCTTGCCAGCCTGGGGCCTGACCTCTGAGGATGCCTGGCAGCTCCTGCTTCCGTGCTCTCAGGAGCCACGAGCTGAGACCTGAGAAGTCAAGCTACCCGGCTGGTAGGATAGATAACTGGAGGAGCCAGAGAGGGGGGGAAAGGCTCCGTCATCCCAGAGTCTGTCCGATTCAAACCTCCGGATGCCCGCAGCCCAACTGACTCCGACTGCAGGGGAGCCCGACAGGAAATGCCATCCACAGCACCACACACGGCTGACTCAGGCAGCCCGTGAAAGCCGGGCTGTGAAAGCCGGGAGTTTTGTTCTACAGCAACAGATACAAAACTTGCTGTGAGAGACTGGATGGGACAGTGCACAGCTCTGCCTGCTGGTGGCATTAAGGAGTAAGGCCCGAACTGTATCTGAAGAACAGGGATTAAGGGTGGAGATGTTCTAGCAGAAAGAGAAGTACAAAGGCAAGGAGGCCTTAGAAAGCAGGTATTTTTTTTTTTTTTTTTTTTTTATTTGACAGAAAGAAAGAGATCACAAGTAGGCAGAGAGGCAGGCAGAGAGAGGGGGGGAAGCAGGCTCCCCGCCGAGCAGAGAGCCCGATGCGGGGCTGATCCCAGGACCCTGAGATCATGACCTGAGCCGAAGGCAGAGGCTTTAACCCACTGAGCCACCCAGGCGCCCCAAAAGGCAGGTATTTAAAGTAAGAAAAAGGTCCCGAGTGATTAGAGTTGGGGCACGGAGCTGATGGAGAGGAAAGGGAAGATACACCGACCACATCCCAGAGCTCCCGTGGGCCTGCTAAGGTGTTTAGACTCCATCCCACAGGCGAAAAGGAGCCACTGAAAGATTCAGGGCGATCGTGGTAACATGTATGAGAGAGGTAACTATGCCGACAACGTGGGAAGTGAGGATAGCAAAGACTAAAGGCACCATCTGGTCGAAGCCATGCAAGAAAACAGATTAAGAGAAGGAAGCAGACCCCTCAGGAATGGTCCAGAAAGGATGAGAAGCACGAGGAACAGCCTGGCACGACACTACAGCCTGGAGCCAAGCCCCTGTGAGTCAACTCCCAAGTGGTGCACAGAGCAAGAACAGTCATGAACAAGAATAAATTACTCTGTAAGTCCCCAAGTTTTGGGGTGCTTTAGAGCATTACTGTGGCAAAAGCTGACTGATGAAGAGTGTAATAAAAGGAGTGCCTGCTCAGGGCGCCTGGCCGGCTCAGTCGGTGGAGCGTGTGACTCTTGATCTCGGAGCTGTGAGTTCGAGCCCCACTCTGGGTGTAGAGATTCCTTAGAAATAAAATCTAAATAAATAAGAGTGCCTGCTCAAAGACTGTGGGAATTTAAGTGCACCTAGGGTACTCAGGAACAGTAAGTGGCACAGTAAACAAAACACTCATTAAATGTCACATTATTTTTCTTATTTACATGTTCACCTGCATGCACACTAGACTTTCCTTTGTGAACGTTCAATTGGAAGCTGCATTCTAAAATCGAGTGGAGGGACGCCTGGGGGGCTCAGTTGGTTAAGCTGCTGCATTCCGCTCGGGTCATGATCCCAGGGTCCTGGGGTCGAGTCCCATGTCATCGGGCTTCTTGCTCATCAGGGAGCCTGCTTCTCCCTCTGCCTGTCACTCCCCCACTTGTGCTCTCTCTCTGACAAATAAATAAACAAAATATTTTAAATAAATAGATAGCATCGACTGGAGGGGCGCGTGGGTGGCTCAGTCAGGTAACCATCTCCCTTGGGCTCAGGTCACGATCCTAGGGTCCCAGGATCCAGGCGGCATCACCCGTTTCCTGCTCAGAAGGAGCCTGCTTCTCCCGCTCCCTGCCTCGCCCCCCTCGTGTTTGCTCTCGCTTTCAGATACATAATCTTTAAAACATGAACCGGAGCAGAGGTGTAGCAATACGGCTAGGGGGGTAAGTAAGGCCGTGAGCTAACAGGACAGAGGAAGAAGGCCACTGAGGACGGAACCCTGAGCAACGGCTCACCACGTCTCCTTCGGGCCGCCACTCCGCTCGCTCCTCCGTGCGACATAACTGCTGCAGAGAGAACTGTCTACACTAACAGCTAGTTTATCTCC
>CM053609.1:1955085-1997134 GCA_028646535.1 Procyon lotor | reverse complement strand
CCCAGGCGCCCCAGCAAAAGGCTCTTAATTCAACTCCCTGCTGCCCATTTTACTTCCTCCCCAGTCTAATTTCCAAACAACTGCCCAAAGAAGTTTTTAAAACTAAATCAATCGTATCACATCCTCACTGAAAACTCTCCAAATGCCTCCCACTGCACACCAAGCCCTTCCGCAGGCCATCCAGCCCTGCACAACCTTGTCCAGCCTCACCTTTTGACCTCATGTTCTACCACTTTCCCCCCATTCATTCTGCTCAAATGGCACTGATTTATCTTTGAAGTTCCTCCAACAGGAGAAATTTGGGACCCCAGACATTCTCTGCCTTGCTCAGAATGCTCCTTCCCTCACAGCTTGATCATTTTTCTTTAAAATATTTATCAGTACTTGACATTTTATCTTTGTTTCTCCTCACTAGATTATAAACTACATGAGGACAGGGACTTTGTCTCGTTCACTGCCGTATCTAACATCTGAAACAGGGACTGGCAAAAGGGAGGCACACAGTGCTTCTCAAATGAACTGAAGAACATCCCTTCAAGGTCAGGCAGATCAAAACAAGCAGTTTTTTAGAATGTTAACTAATTCACTTTGTAAACATAATAAAAATAGGCCCAAGCTAACCTGTTTTCCCCACTCAGCAAGTACTAACTATGAGACACCTGTTTGTCACACAATAATAAGGGCAGCATCTATGCGGTGTGGCCGGCCAATACTTTTCAGTCCAGATATCATGTAACAATCAGTCCAGATATCATTTCCGAGCAGGACAATGACTGGAACCTGAAGGAGGACAGAAACCACGACCACGCTGAACACAGGAAAATTTCCAGGACTTTAAAATTAATTCACTTATTTTCTATTGACAGGAAGGGACTGAGTGATTAAGAGCTTCAGTGAAAATAATGACTAAACATCTTTCCCTCTACGTTCTTATTCTACCAATCTCTAGTTTCAAGGGGAAAAACTCGACAATAGTTTTAGATCAGTAGCTCTCAGATTTAGCTGGTATTATTAGTATTTATGGAGTATTAAAAATGTTCCCAAGTTCCTACCTCTAAGTTACAGTATTTCAAAGAGGGAGGAAGGATCTATAAGTTTAACAAGCGCTCCAGCAGATTACAATGCAGGTAAACCAACAAATCACTTTAAAATGCCTCTAGTCTAGAAAATCCAAATAGCTGTAGCCCATCCTCCTGTCAAGCTCAAACCGAAACCAAAATGACCTAGATCCTAGCTTCTGAGCTGGCTTTTCTCTCTCTTTATAAGTGTAATTTAACTAAACTGCAGAAAATATGGGAAACAAAAAGAAGGAAAGAAAAGGCAGCATCACCTTACCACTCTGACGCACCTTTGGCTAGCATGCTGGTATGCTTCCTTCTGCCCATAGTTCTAGGTATATGTTGGTTCTCTTCCTTTTCGTGGTTTTATTCACAGCACACACAGTTTCACAGTTTCTTTCTTTTTTTTTTTTTTAAGATTTTATTTATTTATTTGACAGTAGGCAGAGAGGCAGGCGGAGAGAGAGGAGGAAGCAGACTCCCTGCTGAGCAGAGAGCCCGATGTGGGGCTCGATCCCAGGACCCTGAGATCATGACCTGAGCCGAAGGCAGAGGCTTTAACCCACTGAGCCACCCAGGCGCCCCAGCACACAGTTTCAACTGCTATTTATTATACACATTTCCCATGTTAAAATTAATTCTAGTCTTCATCAGTAGCACACTCAGTAGCATTACACTGCATGTAATGTACCTATCATTGTTTATCTAACCATTCCCTCCACCTGACTACTTCCTCACAACTATAAATAACCCAGCTGTAAATATTTTTATACACAACATTTTTTCAGTACTTGAATACTTGGGTGGGGGAGGATCTATAGTGCCAAACTATTTTACCACCACCTTCACCAAAGAGGATTTTTCCAGTATTTCTTTAAAATATTAGGACATGGGGCACCTGGGTGGCTCAGTTGCTTAAGCATCTGTCTTGGGCTCAGGTCATGATCCCAGGGTCCTGGGACTGAGCCCTACATTGGGCTCCCTGCTCTGCGGGGAGTCTTGCTTCTCTCTCTCCCTCTCCCCCTCAACCGTGCTCAGCTCTCTCTCAAATAAATAAAATCTTAAAAAAAAAAATTAAATTAAATTAATTAAATAAAATACTGGGAGGAAAAGTGTTTTGCTTTTAATTTCCACTTCTTTAATTACTGAGGTTAAACATTCTTTGTTAATTAGCTGTATTTTTTCTTTACCTATCTACCCTGCCCTTTATCCATTTATTTATGGGATCTTGGTATTTTCTACTTGTTTTAACTTTGTATTCAGCTTCCCATTAATCTTCCTGATTGAGCTTTGAGCCTTTGTGGACTATGTACCTGTTCACTGATCTGTTTTTTGCTTCTGTACCAACCAAGACTGTGCTACTTTGGTAACACGGTTGTCAGGCAGCTAAAGCGCTCTGGATGTAATGAAGCACGCACCGTCTTCCTTAGGAGGTTGCTGTTCCTTAGCCAGTACTTGACTTTTCTGGGCCCCAATCCCATTTATAAAAGTGTGGAAAACAATACCTGAAGCTCCCAGAACTGGACTTTTGTGAAAACAAGCTAATAATGCCAAACGATTAGCTCCCGTCCATTAACTAAAATTAACCAGGAGTCAATCTATTATCCTCAAATAAGCCAAAAGCGAACTAGCAAACTCTTGAACACCGGAGGCTGGATTCGCTTTTAAGCAAATGTGACCTTGCCTGCAGGCCCGCGGAGGCAGGTAAAGCCACACCTACTCGTTTTGGTACTCCCTTCCCTGGGTCCCGACAATTCACGCACACAATAACGAGAGAGGAGTCCGAATTTAAAACGCACCCCAAAAGGCCCTGGGTCCCACGAGACTTTTTCCTCCCCCCCCCCCCAGCGAAGACATAAATAAAACTCTGTCAACAGGCCCTCGGGACGAGCTGGCCCACCCCGCAGCCCCACCGCCTGTCCAGCCCCCAAGGCCGGGCCACAACGCCGGGCCGGACCGGGAAGGGCTCGCCGAGCAGCCGCAGACCAGGGACGGGGCCCCCGACCGCCGGCGGCCCGGGGGGAGACTGAGGCCCGGCCCGCGCGCAAGGCCAGCGGAGCCGCTCACCTCAGCAGCGCCAGGAAGGCGGCGGGCTCCACGTCGGGCAGCTCGATCTCGGCCGACGTGGTGGCCATGCCGCCGTTGAACATGGCGTCGAAGACGGCGCTGCCGGCCGCCAGCACGAAGCGGTGCGCGGGGATGCGCTGCGGGCCCCCGGCGGCCGCGGCGCCGCGGCCCTTGCCCAGCACGAAGCGCACATCGCTCAGCAGCTCCGAGTTGAAGAGGAAGGCGAAGCGCTCCTTCAACGACGCCTTGGTCGCCTGCCAGTTGTACAGCGGCTCCCGCTGCAGGGGGAGCAGGGGCCCCAGAGAGGACGACGACGGCGGCGGCGGCGGCTGAGGCCCCGCGGCGCCCGGCTCCGCCTCGGCCCCCGGCACCTGCTCGCCCGCGGCGGCCGGCCCAAGCGAAGCCATCCTCCAGCGGCGCGGCTCCTCGGCTAGGCAGAGAGCTCCCGCAGCCCAGCCGCCATCGCCGAGGCCGCCCCCGGAGGCCGGCACCGCCTCGGTGCCTTCCGGGAAAGGCGCTTCCGGCGGCCGCGCACCTCCCCGGCCCCGCCCCCGGCCCCGCCCCGGCGCGCGCCCCCGCCACTCGGGGATGCGGGCGCGCGCGCGACCGCACGAGCGGGGCGGCGCAGCTCGGAGTTCTTCGCGGCGGGCGGGGCGTGGTCCGCGGTGTCGCGTGCACCCCTCCCGGGAGGGCCGACGTGCAAGCCCCGGCGCCTCCTCCGACCCGCAGCGCCCGTCCCCGCCTGAGACCCCTCAGGTTCTTAGGCTGTCCCTCCAGCAGTTTCCTCGCCTGGAAATGGGGGGCACTGAGGACTCGGCCAAGGGAGCACGTGGGAGGGGCGACAGGATGACCCAGGAAGGCCCCCCCCTTCCCCAGTACTGTCCAAATCAACACTCCGAAGAGGAGCGGAGCTTGGACCCCTCTAAGTCCACCAGCCCACGTTCTCCTGCTCTAGTGCCTCAGTGAGTATCACTGTAGACTCGGGGAATTATTTTTTTTATATTTTATAATCCATTGCTAAAAATTAACAATATCTTAGGGTAACCCTTTCGGGTCCCCTCCCTCCTTGGGAACTTTGTACTATCACTTTGATATCACTCAAACCTTGGTTTGCTGCCCGCCAATAATAATAATAATAATAATAATAATAAACAATATTTTAAATATCAGAAAAACCCCACAACCGCTCAAGTGTACCAGAGCTCAAATAGTAGAGGCCGCATTTTCAATAATAATCTTAGCTTAACAGCAGAAAATATGAGGACGTCTGCTGCATATGAAAACTTGTGGAATGCAATCAAAGCTGAGTTTAAGCTAAAGTATAGCCAAAAACACTCTTTTTGCGAAACTGGAAATAATAAGAGGAAATGAAGTAGAGGATTCTGGGAAGGTGGCAGAGAAGGAAGCCCCAGGAATCTGTCCCCGTCCTGAGACAGCCGCTGCTGGCAGGATCTGTCTGATGTGGCTATTTCGCCAGTTCTGGAGCCTACTGACAGCTGGTGGTCTAGGGGAAGATTTGGACTAGACACTGCTGTTAGTTTCTGCCAATTTCAGTTCTGTGCATAGAAGCAGCCACTCATCCTTTATCCCCACGGGCGTGGCCAGGAGACAGCTGTACACAGCCTGTGGGAGCAGCGGTGGGCAGAAGGAACCTGTCCTCCAAATATCTGGGCTCTGGGCACTGATGCCTCCTGGCAGCATGTGGTTGAACTTCTCCCTTTGTGGCCAGCATCTCCTTCCTCCAGCTGAAGTGACTTCCACTGCATTTAAAGGACCAGTGACCAATTCACCCTCCTTCATTTTCTTACCATTTCCCCTTTGGGGACACTGAGCTTGTAGTTCAGGTCCCACCAAGACAGAGGAGCCTTAGTAAAGACAAGGGACTTTTGGTTGAGATCCCAAAGGGCCATGCTCTAGAAGTAGGGGTTACACACCAGTGGTAAGAGAAAAATTAATTAGCTACAGCCAATCTTTGACAGGTTCAAGGTGCTCTGTACAAGCTGCCATAAGGAGCCTAAATCATATTAATCAAGATATGTCATCCAGAAACTCAACATTTTTTTCTTCTACAATGTTGTAGGGGAAAAAATAAAAATTATGAGGCATGCTAAAAAGGCAGGAGAGGGGCGCCTGGGTGGCTCAGAGGATTAAAGCCTCTGCCTTCGGCTCGGGTCATGATCCCAGCGTCCTGGGATCGAGCCCCGCATCGGGCTCTCTGCTCGGCAGGGAGCCTGCTTCCTCCTCTCTCTCCGCCTGCCTCTCTGCCTACTTGTGATCTCCCTCTCTCTATGAAATAAATAAATAAAAAAAAATCTTTAAAAAAAAAAAAAAAAGGCAGGAGAGACAGAAAAGGACCAAGAGTAGGCAAGGGATCAGATCTATGGACGGTTCAGATATTGGATTTATCAGACAAGGACTTTAAAATAACCATGTTTGATATGATGAGGAAAATAGAAGAAAGATGGAGAATTTCACCAGAGACTCAGAATCCATGAAAATCCATGAAAATGGAGACTCCTAACCTGAAAAAAATATTATAACAAATTAATACCTAAATATTTTGTGTTTAATAGCAAAGTAGAGCAGAGCAGATGATTACTATAACTAAAACACAAGTCGGTAGATGTTGAAATTGAAACACAGTTAGAGAAAAGGGCAGAAAATACAGAAAAGAATATATGTCTGTTAATCGTTTGAGAAAGGACTAAGAGGTGTATATTGCAGTACTAGAAAGGGAACAGAGAATGAGGTGGGACAGCATGTGAGAAACACTGGCTGGACCCTTCCCGGAGCAAGTGTCCCAAGAAAACCAAGTAGAGCTGCGTAACACTTTTGGACATAGCCTGGAAGTCCTACAAGGTCATATTCCCTGCATTCCATTAGTTACAAATGCTTCACTAAGACCCATCCAGATTCCAAGGGGGGGCTGGGGACTCTACCCTACCTCTAGATACAGGAGCATCAAAGAATTTGTGGACATGTTTTAAAACGACCACACTACAAAAGCTCTAGCTATTGAACTCTTGGGTATATACCCAACAAAAACTAAGACCTTGCCAACCCAAAGAAAATGTGGGAGTGTGCTAGCAGCTTTACCCATAATAAATGACCAAGTGATTCTCAATAATAGAATGGATAAATGGTAGTGGTATAGTCCTATGATGAATGAAAAAGAACTAACCTTAATCCTGAAACAGTATAGATTAATTTTACTACTTATTGAGCTAAAGAAGCCAGACACAAAAACACATCACGATTCCATTTATATGAAACTTCGCAATAGGCAAAACTAAGACGTGGTGCTAGGCGTCAGGATGGTGATTACCTTCCACTGGGTGGTTAACTAGGAAGGTGCATGATGGAAACTTCTGGGGGAACAGAAACTTTCTTTATCTAGAACTGGTGGTAGTATGGTGGTAGAATGCTCGTGTCTGCTTCGCCCAGAGTCATCTGGGGTGGCTTGCCTGAGGTCTGGAAGATCCCTTTCCAAGGCTCATGCCTGTGGCTGGCAAGTTGATGCTGGTTATGGGCTGAGAGCTCAGTTGGTGTTGAGGACCCAGAAACTTGGTTTCTCTCCACATGAGCCTCTCCACATGACTGGGCTTCCTCACAGCATGGTGGCTCTAAGGGCAGAGGGTGGCCTGAGAGAGAGACAGAGACAGAGAACGCACCAAGAAGTTCTATCTCCTTCGTGAGCTAGCCTTGACAGTCACACAGCATATCACCTCCCCACTGAGGTGGTCACAAAGCCCTGCCCAGGTTCAAAAGGAAGGGACATAGATTCTGCTCTTGATGGGGGAGTGGCCAGCCACGTTTTGAGAGAGCCACGTGGGATTGGAGACCTTGTTAAGTCGTCTTCAGCAAATACAGTGGGCTGTAAGTATTCACATATGCAAACTTATTTTAGCTTTCCACCTGGGACTTGTGTCCTTTACTATATATAAGTTGTACCTCCATAGAAAAGTAAAATGTGAACAATTTGTAAAAGCATATATAGAGATCGAGGTAAAAGTGGAGACTGACAATTCTTGCCTTTTTTTCTTGCGTAGCTACTCGGCAGGGGTCACTATCAGTCATTATCTGTTTGACATGTACACTTTTAAACTTTTTCTTATATACTTAACATTCTCTGACTGTCTACCTATCAATCTAAACACATATACCCATAGTTAAAAAAATAAAAATAGTATAATACTATACATATTGTTTCTGAAGCTTGGTTTTTTTCACTTAATACATTGTAGAAATCTTCCTGGGCCAAGCAGTTTGGAAGCAGAATGCCTTCAAATGTTCAAAAAATAGATGCTAAATAAACTATTGAGAGCTTAGATGATGGATTCCAAATCATATTATGAAGTTAACTCTGATACTAAAACCTAAGAAAGCTGACCGAAAGGACTGTCAGAATACAGAATAGACAGATAGACATCAACCAAACACATATATGAATATAATATGGAAATCTCAAATACGGTAATAGCATATCACATTTGGCACTAATGAAGAGCATAATTAACCACAACTAAGTACAATTTATTCAAATAATTCAAAGGTAGCTCAATATAAAGAAATGGTACTGGTAATTATTACCTTCAATATGGACATCTTGAACCTAGTATCAAAAACCTGTCTCCATACATTCTTTGACACAATAGTTTCCCTTTTGGGTATTTATCTGATTTAAATATATTCACATCTTGGTGAAATAAGTACATGGATATCATAAGTTTTATTTGTAATAGAAAAGATGGCATGGGGCACCTGAGTGGCTCAGTGGGTTAGAGCCTCTGCCTTCAGCTCAGGTCATGATCTCAGGGTCCTGGGATCAAGACCCACATCGGGCTCTCTGCTGGGCAGGGAGCCTGCTTCCCCCTCTCTCTCTGCCTGCTTCTCTGCCTACTTGTGATCTCTCTCTCTCAAATAAATAAATAAAATCTTAAAAAAAAAAAAGATGTCCATTTCCATCTTCTTGGGTGGCTCAGTCAGTTGAGTGTCCAACTCTTCGTTTCTGCTCAGGTCATGATCTCAAGGTCGTGAGAGCCAGCCCCACATCAGGCTCCCTGCTCAGTGGGGAGTCTGCTTCTCTCTCCCCCTCCACCCCTCCCCCTGCTCCTTATCTCTCCCTCTCTCTCAAAGAGATAAATAAATCTTTAAAAAAAGAGAAACTCCCCCTGCTTGTGTTCCCCCTCTCACTGTGTCTCTCTCTGTCAAATAAATAAATAAAAATCTTTTAAAAAGAGAGAGAATTGGCTAAACTACAGTATATTGGAGCACTGAGGGAGCCATGAGGGAAAAAATGAGGTAGTATGATATGTACAGATACGGCAGCACTCCAAGTTATGTTGTCCGGTGAAAAAGAAAGATTAAAAAAATAAATTAAAATGAGCTACAGGGGCGCCTGGGTGGCTCAGTCAGCTAAGCATCTGCCTTTGGCTCAGGTCATGACCCAGGGTACTGAGACAGAGCTCCAAGTCGGGCACCCTGTTCAGTGGGGAGTCTGCTTCTCCCTCTCCTCCTGTTCCTCCCCTTTCTTGTACTTTCTCTCTTAAATAAATAAAATCTTTAAAATAAATAAATAAAATAAAATAAGCTATACAGCTGAAATAATGCAAAATTTAATAGGGCATTATAGTGCGTGACAATACTCCTGTGTGACAATGTATTATTCAACTGTTGACCTTGTCCTCTCTCTGCCCCAGTTTCCTTGTCTATAAATTTACTATTACATCATAATAAAAGCTCTATCTATCATATCATAGACACAGGTTTTATGGGTCTGAAGTTTATAAAAGAAATTGATGCAAGGGGCGCCTGGATGGCTCAGTGGGTTAAGGCCTCTGCCTTCAGCTCTGGTCATGATCTCAGGGTCCTGGGATCGAACCCCACATCGGGCTCTCTGCTCAGCGGGGAGCCTGCTTCCCCTTCTCTCTCTGCCTGCCTCTCTGCCTACTTGTGATCTCTCTCTCTCTGTAAAATAAATAAGTAAAATCTTAAAAAAAAAAAAAATCGATGCAAAGTCAAATAGAAATTTGGAGTATATGGGTCTTCATTGCACCAAGTCTTTCAAATTTTTGTTTGAAATTAGTAGAAAAATTAGAAGAATCTATAATCGAAGAGACAATCATAATGAAGCACACATTTTTAAAAAGCTGAAAAATATCACAAATAGCACAAATCCAGAAAAATAACATTATCTTTTTTTATCAGGTAACTGCCTGAAACATTTCCGTAATACTCTTTCCCTCTGCAGTTTTGGCTTCACATCCTTTGATTGTCACTTCCCATGAAAATGATTTTGGTATGCCATTTTCTAGAGAAAAAAACAGAAAAATTATTTGTGTTTTTCCTCCAGCAGAATAAAAAAAAAAAATCTATCATTGGCTGTTTAGCAAAGTTTCTTGAGTTTCAGAACTTGTTGATGAAAATATGCAAATTTTCAGGACTATTGTGAAATCTAGGAAACCCTGTTAACTCTCTGTGATGTGTCTTTTTTCTGTACAAGCTGTAGCCAGTCCTTTAACGGTATGGCAAGAGAGTTGTACCCCACAAACCCAGGCATTCCAATATATGCTATTTTGTGTGATCCTTCTTTCAAAAGACTATGATTATCTTTAAGTATGATCAATGAATTACTAAGACTATTCCTGACAAGAGAGGACTTCTTTTTTGACCAGGTGTTCACAACCATTTTTTACAATTTGATGGCCTAGAAAAATATGCCACATGCTAGTTTCTGTTGCCGTACATTTTTAACCTTGTTTTCCTCCGCTACCTGTATATAGCCAGAGCTGGGTACCTATTACATCATACTGTAATAGTACCATGTTGGGTATAGAGAGTACTTAAAAATAAAATCTTTTTTTTTAATAAAATCTTAAAAAAAGAAAGAGAGAGAGAGAAAGAAAGGAAGGGAAGGAAGGGAGGGAGGAAGGAAGGAAGGAAGGAAGGAAGGAAGGAAGGAAGGAAGGGAGGAAGGAAGGGAAGGGAGGAAGGAAAGGAAGGGAGGAAGGAAAGGGAGGGAGGGAGGGAGGGAGGGAGGGAGAGAGAGAGAGAGAGAGAGAGAGAAAGAAAGAAAGAAAGAAAGAAAGAAAGAAAGAAAGAAAGAAAGAAAGAAAGAAAGAAAGAAAGAAAAGAAAGAAAAGAAAGAAAGAAAGAAAAGGATTTCCGATCCTATACTCTTGTGTCGTGATGCTGGGTAAGTTGGCCTAATAGGCAGGAGTAATATTCGTGGAAGCTACTTCTATAAGGGGCAGCAAGCAAACATGACTAGTAACCATACAATGAAATCCTACTAAACCTAACTGAATGTATTGATTCAGCTTCTCCTTAATGCCAGAGGCCCCTCCAGTGTCCCCCAGAGATATCGGGGTACTGTGATGGAAGATTTGTCAGAAACAGCAGTCTTAACCAATTGTCATTGCAGTATCTTTCTCAATACTTACTCATGCAAGTATACTTACTTACTTACAGTATCTAAATTTTACAAAATATCACACTGTGTGAAAAACTTGCTAGAGCCCCTCCCAGGGTCTTGGAGGAGGTTTGTGCAATTGAAGGGCCCTGAAGCTTAAGCTTCATTACTTTCGTAATAAATCTGCCTCTACATAGACTTGATGTGACAGTTAATTGAATTAATATATGGAAAACAGAACAGCCTAGCAAGAGGGTAAGTGATCAATAAATATTATCTATTATACATTCCTGATACAGAAATAAACAAATACAATAGACTAAGAAATCCAGAAACAGGCCCAATTATATATCAATATTTTTTACTGGAGTTAGATCATATTTCATTTTGTACACCAAAATATATATCCAAAAGAATAAATCTATATATAAAAGGTGACAGTAACAAAGAAGAGAAAGAACAACAAGACATAAAAGAACCAAAATGAAGTGCAAGTGAAATGATTGGTTTTGAGATGGGGAATACCTTTCTAAACAGAACACCAAAGACTAAATCCTTAAAATAAAAATACTGGCAGATTTAACTACATAAAAATGTTAAAGTTCTGTTCAGCTACAAATAAAGCATAATATTCTTAGAAGTTAAAAAAAAAACAGGAAAAATGATTGTATAATTTATGATTTTATGAAAAGGGAAGTATCCTTCACATAGAAAGAGCCCTTATAAATCAATAATATAAATACCACTCATCTCCTTTTTTTAACAAAGGACATGAACATGGAATGCATAGTGATTTTTCTTAACTTTTCTTAAGAGTGATTCAGAAGGGGTGCTTGGATGGCTCAGTTGGTTAAGTGTCTGCCTTCAGCTCAGGTCATGATCCCAGGGTCCTGGGATCGAGGCCCGAGTTGGGCTCCCTGCTCAGGGGGAAGCCTGCTTCTCCCTCTCCCACTCCCACTGCTTGTGTTCCCTCTCTAATCATCTCTCTGTCAAATAAACTAATGAAATCTTTAAAAAAAGTATTGTGAGATTTGACTACATACAATTTTTGAGTTAGGTAACGGGTAAGCTATGGCATGCCCACTCCATAAGATGGTTTATGTCTTTGACGTTCTCTGAGCTGCTATTAAGTATCATCTACTCACTTGACTGTGCAACTCAATTCAGATCCACACT
The DNA here is from genome assembly GCA_028646535.1 of Procyon lotor. Taxonomy (NCBI): domain Eukaryota; kingdom Metazoa; phylum Chordata; class Mammalia; order Carnivora; family Procyonidae; genus Procyon; species Procyon lotor. The sequence goes on along the minus strand of CM053609.1, from coordinate 1,985,422 downwards.
CCCCTCATGCCTCTAGGTTCAAGGCACTAGACATGAGACTGCCAAGATGACTAGAACATATGACTTGCCCCAGAGAAACTAATAATTTAGTAGGAGGGGGAAACCCACTGGGACTTGCTCAGCTAGAAATAAAACTTTTTTTCGATTTAAAAAAAATGCCCCAGCAAAGGCAATTTGCCATGCCCGAGACTAAATTCAGCTTACTTAAGGAGCTCTTCTTTCTTTGCTTGTCATTGTTTTCTGGAATTCAGCCTAGGAAAGTAATATATGTCACCATGTGTGCTAGTTTATAATTAGAACAAATGTGAGGACTTATAAGAAAAAGACCTATTGGCCAAAAAAAAAAAAAAAACCATTTAGTAAAACTCTAGAAAGGCAGGCAGGAGAAAGAAGGAGGAAGAGATCTATTTTGGAAATTAATTTAACACCAAAGAAAGAGAAGACATTTAAAAAATGTAAAAGGCAATTATTATGTCCTTAGGTTTTTTTATATTCCAGGAGAGCATGAAAATGTAGCTGCTATTGGATTACTCTCGATTTGAAAGGATGAGCATTGTAGGTATAAATAGAAGCTAAGGTCAAGAAGCTAAAGGCAGAAAAAGACTCACGTGTCCCGCAGAGGCTGATAAGCATGTGAAATCATACCCCCGGCTCATAAGGCTACAACCATGCCTGGTGACCTGAGTTTGAGCTCCAGGAAGAAAAGGAGGGGAAGCGTCAGATGGACCCAAGGTTGCCCTTTTTGTAAATCTCAAACCAGTCCCAACCTTTAGCAAACTTCGCCCTAGCTGGACCCCAGAGCAGAGACTTAGTTCTAAGATCTCTGAGCTGACACAGTAATGTTCTTCCCACACTTCACTGGTTTCCAATTGAGCATCAACAACACGTTTCAGAAAGGCGCGGTCAGCCTTGGCCCTAAAATCCCAGGGGAGGTAGCCCTCCCAGTTAAGGGTTAGTGGTTTCCGAGGGTTTCCTTGGGGGCGGCCTGAGAAGACTTTTCTGGAAGCATTTCCCCTGGAATTAAAGAGCAGACAGGTAGAGGGTCAGCCCTGGTCTGAAGCAGCCTGCTTTTCTATCATCTTTCCACACCCTGGCCCCTCACTGTGCTGACCTCCTCCATCAGACTCCCCACCGTCCGGTCCCCCCACCTGGACAGAGCAGGGCTGGTCAGCTTTCACCCTTCTCCTCTGTCCTGTCTGCTTTCATGTCTCCTCAGACGCCAGCAGGACGTTTCCCTGAGCCCCCTTCCCCTGCCGCCTGGACCATCCCCTCTGTCTTGGGCTCCAAGTGGCGGGGGGCTACCCGGATGCTCCGTGCATCGTCTCTCTCTTCTTTACGTCTGACCCCCATCACTCGATGTCAGATTGTCCTTCAGGAGGAGCTACCTCAGACATGCCTTGTCTCCGTGTGGAAAGAACCCTTTCTTCTGACTTTGCCAACGAGTCATTCTTCTGGACCTGAATGAGAACCGAATGACCGATACAGTTTTAGTCTGTGCCCCGCCTGGCAGAGGGGACAAGTCTACCCACAACAAACAGATTTCTGGCACGGAGGTATTGGGCTCCTGGCTGAGAACAGGAGATCACGTCCGCGCTCCCTTTACCTGGGGACCTCTCCCATCTCAAGGTCCCCTCGGGCAATAGCAATCCTTTGAACCAGCTTTCTGGGAGATGAAGGAGGGAAAGCTGTTGTTTGTAACTTCAAACAACCCTGGTTTCTTAACTCCCACATCTGTCACGTTGGCTGGCCCCAAACCAAAGCATGGTTTATCTTTATTGCTTTCCCACCACTTTTCTTAGGAACCCCAGATCCTACAGAATTCTCACGGACTCCCTGAACCCATCATCTTACGTCAAAACTTCACCTCCCTCCGACCCCATTAGAGCCAGCAGTTATCCTGGGCCAGGAGTGTTTAGTTGACGAATGCACAGAGGGCTGTTCCATAAAGAAGAGTGTATAGGGAAGCTTGATTTGTTGATCCAGTAGAAGTCGAAGTCAGGATACACTGAGGACAGTTCGTGTAGATGCTGCAATAATTGTTCTAATGATAACGTCATGTATCTATTATGAACTTTTTATAATAACTTCTTTTTTAAACCCTGGCCTATTGTTCTTAGATATATGTCCTCTTTTCTCCTTTTTACAAATGGTGGACCTCACATGATCCTGCCCAAAATCTGTTCCAGATCTAAATGTGAAAGACTCCTTCCAAAAAAACCTTACAGCAAAAAACACAGGAGAACATATTGGAACAGACAGAAATGTCGCAAAAAGGAAATAAAGAGCATTTCACTCACCAAAGAAAAATGAGCAAGCTGGCTTAGAGTAAAATTAAGAACCCCTGCTTAGCAAAAGTGTCAATAAAGAGAATAAAAAAGGCAAGTCATAAATTAGGAAAATATATCTGCGATACGTGTATCTGACAAGGACTATCATCCCAAGTGTGTAAATGGATGAGAGAGGCGGCTAACTGAATACAAAATGGGCGAGAGGTTTGGACAGGCACTTCATTAAGGAGGTAATGCAAAAGGTCAAAGGCACACATCACCATCATCAGGGAAATGTAAGCTAAAACCACAGTAAGATACCACTACACCTGGACCACAATGGCAAAAAATTAAATGGCTGACAACAAGTGTTGGCAAGGATGTAGAACAATCAGAATGCTCACACTATCCTGATGGGGATGTAAATTGATGCCATGATTCTGGAAAACTATTTGACATTATTTCCCAAAGATGGACACACCTATAATCTATGCCTAGAGATTCGACTCCTAGGGCTAATTTCAAAAGAAATACGTACACATGTTCATCAAAAGACATGCCCAGAAATGTTCATAGGAGTACTATTTGTAATAAAAACTAGAGGCTAGTGTTCATCTTCAGTTGAACAGAAATATAAATTGTGACATACTCATGCAATGAAAATCTACAGAAAAGGAAAGGATACATGTAACAGAATAGACGAATCTCACAAACGTACCATTGAATAAAAAGAGCCAGACCCCAAGGAGTATGTGATGTATGATCCTGCATATGTAAAGATCAGAACTAAGAAATTAATCTTTGGTGTGAGAAGGCAAACAACGGAAATGGCATGAAGTGGGCTTCTGATGTTGCTGATGTTCTGTTTCTAGATCTGGGTGTTACTAAAGGGGTGTAGAACCCATTTGGAAAATTCACTGAACTATACTTTTAGGATGTGTGCAGGTTTCAGTGAAGACTAGACTCCCTTGGGGCTTTCCAAAAAACGTTGGAGATCTGTTCTCCAAAGGCTTGCATTTCTTCAAGGTGGTTTAGTCAAGAAATTTTCCTTAGGCTCTTCCTGGGTTTTTTTGTTTTTTTTTTTTTCCTGTCATTTTCCTTAGATTAGCTTTTGTTTGCCTGGGTATTGGTGATGATGTTTTGCACACAAGAAATGGTTGTGTTTTATTTCCCTCTTACTTAGTGTTCCCTTGTAGTTCTCTCTCTAAAACAGGAGGATTATCTTCCCAGAGCAGGAAAGGGTGAATGTTTGGCCTCTTTATCAAGGTGAATGGTTTAAAATTAGGGTGGCTAGAAGAAGATGCGGTGTTCGCTCCTGATCTTCTTTTAGCCCCCAGGAATGCAGGCTTGAGAGCCAGCGGCCCTGCCACAGATCTAAAGGGATGAGGGTAAGGTGACCCCACTGCCTGGACCTCCTGGTCAGGGGCCAGACAGACAACGTGGTAATGATTCAGTGGAGCCCATAGGTCGGTGAAAGCCAAGGGGAGGTAGGGCCAGCTGGAGAGCAAGCCTCAGGCTCCAACCAAGAGAAACAAGACCGGACTATGGGTGACAGCAACCACAGGGGTCAGCTGTGGACACCAGAAGCCAGGGCCCAGGCCAGTTACACTCCAGTGGTCACCAGCCCACATAGGCCCAAGGCCAGCATGGGGTGGCAATATCTTGAGGTCCCACGGGGCCCTTTCCCAGAACCCAAATGCTACTAGAGATAAGCTGGAAAGGTGGGTGGGTGATGGACTAGGGTCATTTTGCCTCCAAAGCAGCCTGACTTAGAGGGATCGGTCACAATCCTGGCTTGGACTAATTGTACTGGAATAGACTAGAATACATTTGTTTTCTTGTCATCTGATCAGTGGGACCTGGAAAGACCAGATCACTTAAAAAGAAATAAAGGAGGTATATTTCTGCAGCACCTCTCACCCTAGTGTGACCAGATTTGCAGCTCTCTTCTCCTCTCTTGTTCATTTTTCTTTGGCTTTTTTCAACTCATAAACTTTCATTGCTGCTGAAAATAATTCGTTTTAGGAATTTTTCCAGGTACTTGAATAGAATTTGAGAAGAAATCTCCTGGCACTGCAACTGCCCACCATCATCCCTTTATTCAGAAGTAAAACAATTTAATTGTTTCTCTTACTTTGTCAATTGATTCCTCATCCAACCATCTATCTAACCCATCCAAACAATAGCCACGTGCCAGGTTTTGATCTAGAAGATGAACAGCAGTCTTGAGGTGGCTCAGTCAGTTCAGTGTCCAACTCTTGGTTTCAGCTCTGGTCATGATCTCAGCTGAGCTCCACATTGGGTTCCACACTCAGCATGGAGTCTGCTTAAGACTCTCTCTCCCTCTGCCATTCCCCCGCAAAATAAAGAAAAAAACCTTAGAAGATGAACGACAGTCCTTGCCATCAAATTTCAAATACGGAAGGTATGCGGACAACCAACATGTTCTATGGTCACTGTCCCACCCATCCCTGTGGGCTTGTTTTCACTTCCGGTGTCTAGGCATTTTCATTGTCAGTCAGTCATTGCTCAAAGTGCTGGGTTTCTGATTCGTAGGACACGAGGACAGTAGTCTTGGAGAGCTTCCTTGCTTTGGAGTATCTGCTGCCCCAGACCTGGAATCAGCCTTTTCTCTAAGGAACCTCCGTTCCCTTTAGTGAGAAATATATTTAGAAACTAGAATCTGGCCTCTAAGGAAGCTCACTTATTCTGGGTTGGTTACTATTTCTAGTTCTCTTCAGTGGACAGAGATGAGAGAAAGAAACTCAGGAGAAGAGCAGATTTTGGAAGGTAAAGGAAAAACTAATTTTTCTCAGTGATTTTCCTGTTATCAATCATTTAGATTGTATTTTTATTACAATAAGAAATATAGCTAAGTGCCTTTATTGGTAGCCTTTTTTCCTTTTGAATTCATTTGCTCAGGATAATTTCCTTTTGTATCTTTATTAGGACAGAGGGAAAGGACACGCAGGTGTCTTACTATTTCTTCAGAGACTATGTAGAGGACCCACTACATAATTTGTGGCCCCCTAAAAAATGAAATGCAGGCGCTGGTCCAAAAAGCAGTAAATAAGTACCACTAAGGTACTTGGATTGAAAACTTTTTAATTTTTTCCACTGTTTCTCCCTCTTATCCCGCTCCATTTGTCCTGGTGTTTTTTATGTGCTACTTAATTTAATGTGCCCATCCCTAGGCACAGGGATATTGGCAAGCTGAGTACCCACCTCACAGGTGCCCCCAGTGGCTGTCCCCCAGCAGCAAGGACTATACCAGCTGCCAGCGTCCTCCCTCCAGCCAGCCACCTGACTGATGTCAGGGATGTTCCCCTCCCATAGACCTGCTGCCCCATTGGGATGGGCACCCAAGGGCACTGCAACCTTCTCGCCAGGACTTGGAAGGTACTAGGTCTGGGGGAGGGGGGAGGTTAGGGTGAATTGTCTGCTGAATGCACCACAGCCTTTCCACTCCTGGGTGAGGTCTGGTGAGGCCAGGCCTTCCCCAGAATCAGCATGGAGTGTATGTGCTAAACTCAGGTCTTTCCCATTCTATGCCAAGGCCCCCACCATGGATGAGGGGGACAGTGGTTGCTGGCAAGAGCAGGGAGGGGAGGCCATGTAAGGCCTAGGGCACCAGGGGGAGGAGCAGGTGACTTGAGTTGGCCCCTGGGAAGCAGGGAGGGAGCAGGAGGGGGGAACAGGGCATGAGCCAAGGTTCCAAGCCTTGGTGCATGCCCCATCGTCCCATCAGATGTCACCTATAAAACATAATCCAAAGATAAAATTTCTTAGGCATTTAAAGATGGGGACTACAGAGCATAAAACCCCAAACTTAGGGCTCTCCGAGCACAGGGTCCTGTGTGACTGCACTGGTCCTATGCCCATGAAGTTGTCCCTTCCCATACGGTATTCAGCAGCAGGTTTTAAAATACAATCGGGGCCCCTGAGGTTCTTGGGGCTCCAGGGGTCCTGTGAGGTCAAAACTACTTTCACAGTAACACAAAGACATAATTTACCTTCTTCACACTCATCGTCTCAGGAGCACAGGCTGGTATATTTTAACAAGTTGAAAGCAGAAGAGAGAATTCCACTGTCTTCTATTAAATCAGGCATTTAAGAGGTTTTTAAAAATGAAAAGCAATACCACTCTTTCCCCTAATCTCTGTTGTGGAAAATACAGTTATTTTCCATCAAAGCATTTTGCTCTTATTTTAAAATGTTACATATTTCTTCCTCTATGTATTGATTTTTGTTATTTTAAAATGAATGCCTAAAGATGGTTTACATTTCCCAGCTTTGATTCCTGACACAACAAATATTGATAGATATTAACCCATGTAAACAAAAGCTTGTGTGTATCCTCCATGTTTTCTTAAGTGCATATATTTTAAAAATTAAGGTTAAATTCATAGAATACAAAATTAACCATTTTAAAGTGCACAGTTCGGTGACATTTAGCATAATTGCTCTCTTGTGTGACCATCCTCTCTTTTTAGTTTTGACATTTCTCAACCCCAGAGGGAAACCCCCTGCGCATTGCGCAGTCACTCCCCATTCCTCCTCCCCGGAGCCCCTAGTAACTGATGGATCCTCAGCCTTCTGTCTCTGTGGATCTGCTTGTTTGGTATGTTTCATATCGAGGAAATCACCCGCTCTGTGACTCTTCTTTCACTTAGCACAGTGTTTTTTGGTTTTGTTTTGTTTTGTAGCACAATGTTTCTGAGGTTCATCCACATGGTAGTAGGTATCAGCACTTCACTCCTTCTTATATCCCTTTGTAGGATGGATAGACCCTATTTTCTTTATCCGTTTATCAATGGATGGACATTCGGGTTGTTTCCAGCCTTTAGCTACTATAAACAGGGATACTGTGAATATTTGTGTGCATGTATTTGTTGGGACATGTGTTTTGAGTTCTTCGGAGTAGGATACCTAGGAGAAGGACTGTTGGATCATATGATAATTCTACATTTAATTTTTTTGTTTGTTTAGAGAGAGACAGGGAGTGAGTGTGCGCACGAGCAGAGAGGGGCAGAGGCAGAGGGAGAGAAGCTCTTAAGTAGATTCATGCCTGGGGTAGAGCTCATCATGGGGCTCCATCTCGGGACCCTGGGATCTTGACCTGAGCCCAAACCAAGAGTTGGTTGCTTAACTGACTCAGCCACCCAGGCGCTCCTCTCATTTCATTTTTTGGGGAAGCGACAAACTATTTTCCAGAGCAGCTGCATTGTCTTATAGTCCCACCAGCAATGTAAGATGGGTCCAATTTCTCCACGTCCTCTACATTTGTTGCTTCCCATTTTTTCGATCACAGTCATCCTAGTGGGTGTCAAGTGGCATCTTATTTGTGGTTTTGATTTGCATACCCCCAATGATTAGTGATGAGCATCTTTTCATGTGCTTACTGGCCATTTGTATGTCTATTCAAATCCTCTGCTCTTTTTAAAATTGGATTCTTTTTGTTGTAGAGATGGGCTGTCTTTTTGTTATAGAGTTGTAAGGGTTTTCTATATTCCAGGTAGCAGACCTTTATCAGATATGTGATTTACAAATATTTTTCCCAATTTTGTAGGTTGTCATCTTACTTTCTTCGTGGTGTCTTTTGATGCATAAAGTTTTAATTTTGATTAAGTCTACTGGTGTGGTATCTCTTTTGTCACTTGTGGTTTTGGTGTCATTTCTAAGAATAGCTCACTGAACACAAACTCCCGAAGACTCACCCTTATGTTTTTCTCTGAGAGTTCTTAGTTTTAGCTCTCACCTTAAGGTCTATACTCTTCGTATTTGGTGTGCAGTGGAGGTCTAACTCCATTCTTTTGCATGTGGATATCCAGTTGTCCCAGCACCATTTGTTAAAGAAACTTCTTTTCTCCAATGAATGGTCTTGGCACTTTTGTTGAAAATCAATTGACTGGAGATTTTCAGACTTATTTTTGGACTCTTAGTACTATGCCAATGATCTATATATCTGTTCTTATTCCAGTACCAAACTGTTTTGATTCCTTTTTTTTTTTTAAAGATTTTATTTAATTATTTGGGAGAAAGAAAGAGAGCAAGCACAAGCAGAGGGGAGGGGAAAGGGACAAAAGGAGAGGAGAAGCAGACTCCCCACTGAGCAGGGAGCCTGATGCGGGACTCAATCCCAGGACCCTGGGATCATGGCCTGAGCCCAAGGCAGATGCTTAACCAACTGAGTCACCCAGGCGCCCTGTCTTAATTCCTATGGCTTTGAAATTGGGAAATGTGAGTCCTCCAGCTTTGTTTTTCCTTTTCAAGATTATTTTGGCTATTCAGGGCCCCTTGCAATTCCTTATCAATTTTACAATCACCTTGTCAATCTCTGCAAAAAAGAGCATTGGGATCTTCATAGAGCTTTTATTGAATCTGTAGATTATAACTATTAATGTAGTATTGTTATCTTTTTATTTAAGGGTTTTTTTTTAATTTATTTGAGAGAGAGCAATAGTGAGAGAGAGAGAGAGAGAGAGGGACAGAGGGAGAGGGAGAAGCAGACTCCCTGCTGAGCAGGGAGCCTGATGTAGGACTTGATCCCAGGACCCCAGAGATCATGACCTGAGTCAAGGGCAGACACTTAACCAACTGATCCACCCAGGCGCCCCTAGTATTGCCATCTTAACAGTATTAAGTTTTGCAATCCATAAATCCAGAATGTCTTTTCCATGCATTTAGATCTTTATTTTCTTTTTTTTTTTTTTTAAAGATTTTATTTATTTGACAGAGAGAAACACAGTGAGAGAGGGAACACAAGCAGAGGGAATGGTAGTGGGAGAAGCAGGCTTCTTGCAGAGCAGAGAGCCCGATGCGGGGCGCGATCCCAGGCCCCTGGGATCTGACCTGGGCCGAAGGCAGACGCTTAACGGCTGAGCCACCCAGGCGCCCCTAGATCTTTATTTTCTTTCAGCAATGTTTTGTGGCATTCAGTGCACAAGCCTTAACACCAACTTGGCTGAATTGATTCCTGAGTATTTTAGTCTTTCTGATGCTATTATAACTGGAATTCGTTTTTTAAAAAATTTTATTTTCAGATTGTTCATCGCTAGTATGTAGAAATACAGCTCATTTCTGCGTGTCGATCTTGTATATGATGATTTTGCTGAATCCATTAATTAGCTCTAATAGATTTTTTGTGGATGTCTTCTTTGGGATAGTCTATATATGATGCTGTTAACAAAGATTATTTTACTGAGGCGCCTGGGTGACGCAGTCAGTTAAGCGTCTGACTCTTGGTTTCAACTCAGGTCGTAATCTCAGGGTCATGAGATCCAGCCCTGCATCGGGCTCCTGCTCATCAGGGAGTCAGCTTGATAGTCTCTTCCTCTCCCTTTGCACACCCCTGCCCCACCTGCACACACTCCCTGTCTCTTTCTCTCTGTGTCTCTCTCTAAAATAAATTTGGGGGCGCCTGGGTGGCTAAGTCGGTTAAGCATCTGCCCTTGGCTCAGGTCATGATTCCAGGGTCCTGGGATCAAGCCCCACTTCGGGCTCTCTGCTCAGCGGGAGGTCTGCTTCTCCCTGTCCCTCTGCCTGCTGCTCTGCCTACTCGTGCTCTCCATCTTTCTGTCAAATAAACAAAATCTTTTTCAAAAAATAAACAGATCTGGGGTGCCTGGGTGGCTCAGTCGTTGAGCGTCTGCCTTCGGCTCAGGTCATGATCCCGGGGTCCTGGGATCGAGCCCCGTATCGGGCTCCCTGCTCGGCAGGAAGCCTGCTTCTCCCGCTACCATTCCCTCTGCTTGTGTTCCCTCTCTCACTATGTTTCTCTCTGTCAAATAAATAAAATAAAATCTTTTAAAAAATAAATAAATAAATAAACAGATCTTTTAAAAATAATTTTACTTCCTCCTTTCCTTTTATTCCTTTCTCCTCCCTTCCTCCTTTCTAATTTGGATGGCTTTACTTCTTTTCTTGCATAATTGCTCTGCCTGGACTTCCTGTACAGTGTTGTTGACCAGCAGGTAAAAGTAGGCACCCTTGTCTTGCTCCTGATTTTAGGTGTAAAGGTTTTAGTCTTTTAAGTATATTATAGTTTAGTAGTTGAGTATATTAGCTTTGGGTTTGGGTTGGGTGTTTTTATCATGAAGGGCTCGCCAATCTTTCAGAATGTAGAGGATTCCTGCTGGTATAGAGTATTCGTGAAGAACAAGGGCTTTGAAATCCAGCTGCCTGGTTTCTATTGTGGCTCAGTCACTTCCTTGCTTCAGGACCTTGGACAATTTGCTGAACTCTTGTTTATTTATTTGGAAGTTTCCTTATTTGGAAAATCGAGATGACAATAGGGACATGATCTGCTTCAGAGAGTTAAGTGAAGGCTGGATGAAGACACATCAGAACATGTCTGATGTGGAGTAAATGCTCAGTAAACATTAGCAATTATTCAAAGAGCTGAACCAATTTAAATGTCCCCTGGCACTTTCTGTATTGCTATTTTCCTAAAGTCAACCCCACATAGATTTGATCATTTGACTTTGCTTTTGATTATTTAATAGACAGTGCCTGATTTTTCAAGTGACATTTACATTCCTGTAATTACTGTGGAACGTGAAAACGTTTTTAAATTTTTGCCACCGTCGTGGCTTTTTTCCCTTTTCAGTCCATTTTAACTGCCCAGTTGTACCCTCCTTATCAGCTGTCTCACATACTGCTCTGATGCAATCAAGAATAGATAAATAACCGAAATGAGTGCAGCGTATACCCCCATTATCAAAGCTGTTGTCACGTTCATAAAAATAGTATTAGGGCTCCGGGGACATTCAGGAGCCGTAATGATCTGCCCCACATGTTCTGAGCCCTTGGAAGAAGCCACGCAGACTGAGTGGTTGCTGAGGCTCCTGCAGGGCACTAAATATGACCTTCCACGAAAAAGCATGTCATGGCCAGAAGTGCAAGGCAGAACGGCAGGCTGGGTTTCAGAGTCCACATCCCCGGGACATGCCGCTCTCCGGTTACAGGAAAGTAAATATAGACCAGCCTGATTATGTGAACACATTTCATTTAACGTTGCCCATCTCTGCTCATTTCCCAGCAACGGACAGATTAACCCAGTTCTAAGTAGGTCTGCCTCTTACTTCCCCATCCGCCTCTGAAAGGAACCTTCTTTACGAGGCTGATTTGCCTGCCTTTGCTGTGAGGTCACGCCCTCGCTGTCTCGCTGTACTATCTCCTTTCTTTCTGGGGACCCCAACTCTCCCTTCCTGCTGGCACCTTTTCCTGGTACCCACAAATATCTACGCATGTCCCCTAACAGAAAAGGTGTCCTCACCCCTATGTCGGCCTCGAAGTGGCTCCCTCCCTTCCCCTTTCCTATCACAGAACCCTCACTGCACGTCTTTACCTCCTGCCATTCCCCAAGCCAACAGCTTCTGGCTTTGGCCGGCATGTCACTGAGCACCGCGAGGCCGCTGACTGGTCATCTTCTAGCTGCCAAATCCAGTGAGTCTTTCCCGTCATTTCATTTGACCTCGCTGGGTATGATGCGGGACCAGCCCCTCTACCTGGGTTTTATGCTGCAGTTTTGTGATTTTGGTTTTCATACCTCTCTGACCTTCCCTTTCAGTTCCTTGCATGATGAGCTCCTCGTCCGTCCCCAGCCATAAGCAGTGGTACTACTCAGGGCTCCATCCTGAGCTCCCTTCTTTTTTTTTCTCCTCCAAACTCACTCTCTGCACAACTTCATCTGTTCTCATGATGTCAGCCAATGTGGGCCATTCCTTCATCTCTCATCATTCCTCTTACATAACCCTTGTTTGGGGTACCTGAATGTCCACTAGAAATGTGCCTCCTGGGGTCCTACAGGCACATCGGACTGAGCCGATGATAACTCCTTCCCTGGAACCTCTTTCAACACCTTCTAAAGTAAATTGCTGCTACCTGGTTTAAAAAAAAAAAATCCTCATAATCAAGTGAAAAGAACGTCTGGCTGTTTGACTTTGGCCTGTGGCTTCAATCGAGGTCCGAATGCAACAGAATCGTGTTCTGTATGTGGTCGAACTGTGTTCAGGGCTGAGGGAAGCCATGGGCTCACACCCCCGTCCCGCGGTCAGCGGGGCGCTCAGGCTGCACGGCCCTGAGCGCTGCTTCCTGTCCTGGCCCGCTCATTGCTAGCGAGGTGAGCGCGGGCCAGGTTTTCACCTCGCTAAGCCGCCACTTTCTCATCTCTCAAACAAGGACAACAACGTTGCATTCACCCACCTGAGGTAACAGCGGAAGTCGGGATTCTTCCATCAGACTCACAAGAAACCAGAGATCTTGTCCAGTAGTGGCCTTTTCTAGTAATTCCAAAGATCCGGGAGACACGAAGAAGTCTGGGCCGCCCAGCGTAGCTCCAGACCCTTCCTCATCACGCACAGGTGCGTCCTGGTCCAGCGTCTACGCGAGCGTGCACGAGAGCTGCACGTGGGGCACTGCGTACACAGAGGGGGCAGGAAACAGCTTCGTTTTAGTCTCCGGTAATGACCCATCTGATGCTCGTGCTTTCCCGTAGGCTAGGCCCCGCCAAGTCATCCCTTCCCGGCATGTTTTCCATAAGGAACGTAAATAGACCGGCTGTATCCTGGCAAGGGCCTTGTATAGATAAGGCCTTTTTGTTTTCCTTCCCACGTAACACTATCGGGAGGTGTTTAGGAGGAAGCCGACTTGGGTCATTTCTTTTTGCCTTTTTGTCCCCCGCTCTGCCTGGGTCTTGAAGGCAGGAAATATGACTTAAGACCACGACCTACCTCTTCTTATCTCATCTTTCTAGTCTGTAAGACCCGATTTTATTTGGGCAGCAACATCCACAGGAAGGGACCAGGCCTCTGAGAAAATGTGTAACTGGTTAAAGTCTCGCCATTGCCCTCCCTGTTAGTGCTTGGCTCTGAAATGAGCACACAGCCAGCTTGGTCAGTGGGACGGAAGAAGTCCGGGGCAGGCTCTCGGGAAGCATATGCAGTCCACTCAAAAACAAAAGCCAAGAAGGGCGCCTGGCTGGCTCAGTCGGTGGAGCCTGGGACTCTTGATTTCGAGGTTGAGTTCAAGCCCCAGGTTGGGTGTAGAGACGACTTAAAAATAAAAACATAAATCTAGGGGCGCCTGGCTGGCTCAATCAGTTAGGTGTCTGCCTTCAGCTCAGGTCACGATCTCAGGGTCCTGGGGTGAGTCCCACATGGGGGGGTGGTCCATGCTCAGCAGGGAGTCTGCTTCTCCCTCTGACCCTGCCCCCCACTCATGCTTGTGCTCTCTCTCCAATAAATAAAATCTTTTTACAAAATAAAAATAAAATAGATAAATCTAAAAACATAAAAAAATAAAAGCCAAGAGAGGAAAGAGCTGCGTGTCGACCAGTTTAAGGGGGAAAAAAAACCACCGTGCTGAGGACGGGAATTAGACAAAACGCGGCTGGGTCCTTAGCGCCATCCTTGGGCCACCGCGGCTAAAGGGGAAGCTTCTTCCTTGTTCTGTCCGACTGTTCAATGTCTTCGTGGCTTAAGCCCAGTGTGAGTTATATTCTGTTACTTGCAACTGGAAGTGCTCCTAACAGCACAGCAAGGTGGTCCCATTCTTTCTTTCCTAGTTCCTACAACTTGATTTTATGTGGGCAGCAGCAAGCACCAGGGAGGAGGACCGTCCTGGAGCCTTAGAGAGCCCACCGGTCCCACTACACCTTAGTCCCCTAGCTCCCTGGCCCTCTCCTTCCCCCCAGCCAGCTGCCATTCCTAAATTCTCCTTCGGTCCCTGCCCCTCACATCCAAGTAGCCAGAAGCTCTGAATCTGAGCCTCAGTTAGCTTCTCCTTTCTACCACCACCCCAGCACTCCAGACCCCTTTGTTTTTTGGTTTCCCCCTTGGCCCCACGTTTCAGCCCCTCACCTCGATCTCTGCACATGTCTCAGAGTGGGCTTCCAACACAGCCAAACAGAATGTATCCCCCCACAGCTTAAAGTCGTCACTAGTTCCTCACCCAGGGCGGGGAGGGGAGGGGTCAGGGTGGGAGGTCGTTTGCTCAGGCACTCCTCTTGCTCGCCAGCCCTGGGAGCACTTGTAAAATGCAGAGTTTGTGTAACTCTTTTTTTTTTTTTTTAAGATTTTTTTATTTATTTGACAGAGAGAAACACAGCGAGAGAGGGAACACAAGCAGAGGGAATGGTAGCGGGAGAAGCAGGCTGCCTGCCGAGCAGGGAGCCCGATGCGGGGCTCGATCCCAGGACCCCAGGATCATGAGCCAAAGGCAGAAGCTTAACGACTGAGCCACCCAGGCGCCCCGAATTTGTGTAACTCTTACTAATCATTCCTTCCTCCTTCTCCTTTCTGCTGCCCACCTTTAGGCCAGTTTCTTCCACGCTGGACGTCAAGCAGGTGGTGAACCAAGGAGCGAGCCATGAATGTGACCTTTAGGACAGTTTTACCACAAACAGAATTCTTACGGTGTATTCATTATTCAAGACACCACAGTTTTTGATGTAAAGTGACAAAAGTCATCGGCCCTGCAGCATGTTCACTAATGAACTGGTTCAGTGTGAAACTGGTGCCCACTGGATCAGCCTCAAAGTCTGTCCCTGCCCGTTGAGAGACTGGCTTTTTTCCCAGCACTCAGCCCGCGTCTCCTGGATGGTTGGGCTGCGGAATTTCACAAAGTTGGTGAAAGCGATGCCGGAGAAGGGCTTATTCACAAAAGAGAATTTGATCATAAAACCAATTAATAAACGAAGAACAAAGTGGCAAAGATGAAGACGTGATGGGTGCCTCGAAGATGTTGATCCAAACATCAAAGGATTAAGAGCTGCCTTTGGAAAACCGAGCAATCTCTTGAACACTTACGCAAAGATGCCTGTGTCTCTGGGTCGAAACTGTCTTGCTGCAAAAATCAACAATGAAATGAATGTCGTGTCTTATGCTATCATAGCCGTTCTATTTACTGATTTATTTTTATCAAAATTATGTGTATTGAATGACAGATTTACCAGGCTTGATATGAGGGCAGGGGTCCCTCTCCCGGCTTTCCCACCCCTGACTTCTGCCTCCCAAGGCGACACCCCCCAGTGTTTGCTCTTGCTCGCGTATTTCCAAGTAACACGTTGATGCTGCTATGTCGTCATTTTTTTTTTTCAGGTTTCAGTGTTTTGTACTGACTTCCTACAATGGGGAAATGAGACGGTGTGCTTGGTTTCGACTTCCTCTCACTACTTCAGCCTCAAACTCTGTTGTTTCTCCCCTCTAAATACCGTCACACAAAACACTCAGTCACCTAACAATCCCCACACTCTAGAGACGGCTCTCTCGGAGTTGCCTTCCTCCTGCCCTAAGCTGCTTGTTCTCCAGGCCACACAGCTGCTACCCCTCATCCCTGGGGACCCCTCGGCCCTATTCACGGGCTGGGGCTTCCGTTTCTGAATCCCACGTCCTCCTATGCTTTGGACACTTCCCTGTAGGAGTGGAACGCATCCTCCAGTAGCTTTCTGAGAAAAAGCTCAAGGGAGGTTGATTTTTTTGAGAACTTACATTTCTGAAAATACCCTTTTTAGGGCACACCTATTACCTGGTAGTTTAATTTTTTCAAGTTTTCTTTCAAGTTAAACTTCTGAGCTATCTGGACCAAGTCATCTGCAAACACTTCTACTAAAAAACACCTGAAAATACTCACGTATAATTCACGTAACTATCACGTAAGCACATGGCCAGACCTGCACAAACATAAGGGAAACCCCCAAGAGCGAAGAGGAAACCAGACTTGGGGGCCTGGAGTCTGTGAGTGATAAAGCACATGCAAGCCTGGGGAGGCTGTCCTTTCAATAACCTGGAAACTTGGTTTTTATGTCTATACTAGGCTGGGACACCTGGGTCCGAGTTCACTGGTTACAGAAGGTTGAAATTGACATCCCTGAGAAGGAGATGTCATACCTGTGATAAAAGGGTGAACCAGCAGAATATTTCCCATCATTTAAGAGTTAAAAAAGAAACTCATGTGTCGTGGCTTGAACTCAGAGTAGGGGGAAAATTCTCCCTTGTGAAACTATAGCCATTCTATACCGCTGTCTGAGATCTGAATTTCTCTTACCGCCGTATCCTGGGGTAAATGGCTGACTCTCCCCTCAGGCTCCTCTGATGATCAATTGCACCTCTTTTCCCGAGGTCTGACTTAGATTCGCAGATGTTGGCTGTTCCCAGTCATGGATTGGGACCGTGTTTCTCAGAGTGAGGACTGGAGAAACTTGCTTGTTTTCCAGGCTCTGCTGTTGTTAATGTTAGATGACAGTTCTGTTTCTTGTCCTATTGTAGGAAATCCCAAAGATTCTAGGATCTGCTTATATTCGGAGTTCTGAAATTCACCAACCCGTGTCTATCTAGATTTTAACTCAGTTCAACACAGATATTAACTCACGCCTACTAGATGGCAGGTGCCAGGCTTCACCGAACAAGGAACAAATCAGGAACAAATTCCTGTCCTCCTGGAGCTCAGAGTTTAGCAGGGAAAGACAGGTCATAGATCATATGCATAAATTATATGCATATATATGCATAGATTATATGCATAAAAAACTTACATAGCATGCTAGCAGGTGGAAAGTGCTCTAGGAAAAGGGAATGAGTAGATCAGGATAAGGGAGGTTGGTAAACTTAGTGGGGAGAGTTTAGTCTTTTTTTCTTTAATTTTGTTTAGTGGACCTTCTCAGTCTTGAATACTCATGAATTTCCTGAGCTTAAGAAAATATTGTTGTTCCTCCTCTGGTAATTTTCCCTCCCTACTTTCTCTGTTCTTTACTAATTAGACGAATGCTGGACCTCTATGCTCTTATATTGTCTGCCTCTTTCTTTTTTTCGCTCTCCATTCTTTAAGATTCCATGATTCTAGATTAACTGCTTGGCCTTGAGCCACGTCCAAATTGTTATTTAGCTCCTTAATGGAATTTTTCCTATTGCGATCCCATTTTTAATTTCCAAGGATGTTCTCTTGTTCTCTGTTCCCTTCTGATGGCTCTTCCTTCCCCTTCCTCAGCTGACACACCTCAAGTTTCTCCAAGGATATTCACTGCAATTTTTATGAAGTCCTCTCTTCCTTCCTAAATTGCTGTTTCCTCCAAAGTCAATTTTTCTTTTTCTTCTTCTTCTTTTTTTTTTTTTTGTAAGATTTTATTTATTTGAGAGAGAGGTGGGGGGAACACAAGCAGAGGGAGAGAGAGGGGCAGACTCCCCATTGAGCAGGGAGCATGACGTAGGACTCGGTCCCAGGACCCTGAGATCATGACCTGAGCCAAACGAAGGCAGACGCGGGGTGAGCCACCCAGGCGCCCCCAAGGTCAGTTTTTCTCTTGGTCTAACTTGACCCTCCTCTTCCATGCTATGGATTTTCCCAATATATTTAGCCACCTTGTTTTTCTGTTTGTAGACATGGCTGAAGGGCTATGTGAATCAGTCTGGGTAGCTTTCGTGAGTGCCTTTGCAGATCTGGCAGCCTCTCCCTTGGCTGACGGAGCCTTCCGAGGGTTCTATGCCCCTGGAGTTCCAGAATGTAGGAGCCTTTTCAGGCATCAGAACAAGACGCAAGTAGTCAGTCGAGACAGAGACTCCCATAGTTGTCGCGCGGGTTCTGCCTCATTCCCGGGCCCTACAGCCTGCTGAGACCGTCTCAATGCACACTGCCCACCTTGTCCGGGGAGCGGCTTCCTGATTACGGCCGTGTGCGAGCGCCCCCGCGTCCGGCTCCTCCCTGTTCTTGCCTGGAGACCGAGAAGGACCCGCTGCTGAGTGGTCCTCGGTGCTGCCCCTCCCTGAGTGCTGCTCAGACCCTCCTCCACTTCGAGGCTATTTACTGCGCCTGGACTTGCTCCTTGTCTCCCTCGGGAGAGTGTTCGGGGCTTATGTCTCCTCTGCCCTTCCTCCAGCTCCGCTGTTTTCAGTTTCCGCTGCCGCATGACAAAGCACCCCAAACTTTAGTACTTAAAACACCAAAAATGTGTTACTTTTTTATGATTCTGTGGGTTGACCACGCAGTTGTTTTGCTTCATGGGGGGTGATGTAGGGAGGGTAAGGACATCCGAACCAACCTCCTTCCACGTGGATGTGGGCTGCTGGCTGGGATCTCAGCTCTGGCTGTCAGCCAGCGCCCTTGGTTTTTTCCTGGGCCCGCCTCCCCACGTGGCTGCCAGGGCCTCCTCACGGCATGGGGGCTGGGTTCCAAGACAGTATCCCCAGAGGACGCATTCTCACGTGTAAGCCTCTACCAACGTCTGTTTCAATTATGCTCAGGTACCACCGGCCAAAGCAAGCCAGTTGCATGCCAAGTCCGGAGTCCAGGCCGTAGGGATCCACCAAAGGCATGGACGGTGGCAAGTGTGGCTCATGGTGCCACCGAAGCAAAAGTCATCACAATCTTCTAGGTATCTTTCAAATTTCTGGTTGACCAGGAGTACCCTTTCCTGTTTCAAGCACTGTATTACTTCTTCTTTCTTAAAAAAAACATATAGGTAGGGGCCCCTGGGTGGCACAGTCGTATAAGCATCCAACTCTTGGTTTCAGCTAGGGTCCTGATCTCAGGGTGGTGAGATGGAGCCCTGTGCCAAGCTCTGCTTGGGATTCTCTCTCCCTCCGCCCCGCCCCACTGCATGCATGTGCGTGTGCGCTCTCTCACTCTCTCAAATATATATATATATATAAAGATTTTATTTATTTGAAAGAGGGAGAGCATGAGTGGCAGGTGGCAGGGGGAGGGGCCAAAGGAGAGGGAGGAGCAGGCTCCCCACTGATCAGGGAGTCTGACCCAGGGGTGACCTAAGCTGAAGGCAGATGCCATTCAAGTACCCCCCCCCCAAGTATCTGTCTGTCTACCTATCTACACACACATTTATTGGCTAGTTAATAATGTTAATTACTCTATGTTACCTGTTATGTCTCCTCTTGAATCAGAGGTTCAGAAGGCAGGGGAGGGTAGAGTAGGGGAGGTAACTGTCAAGGAAGCTCCTGACCTCCACTCCAATTAACCCAAACCCTGACTTGGAGGTCTTTCCGTTACCCCCCAGCAGTCTGAACACCACAGCAACCCTGGGTTTGGAATTAGCCCTCATCCAAATGCTCGGCCCTTTGACACAAGAATGTCAGGTTGCCCTCCATTTGCCATAACGTTCTGTCCTCACTTAACAACGTAGACTCTTTCTTCCTTCTCGCCAGACCCTATAATTTCAAACTCCCTTTGGCCTTATTTGATGGAAACATTATTCTATGAAATGGTACTCCTCAAGCACGGCCTGAAGGATCTTGCTGGATACCCTCTGATCCCAGCTGGAGATGCCTTCAGGTTGGCGAGTTCTGACCTCAGAACCCCGCTGGAGTGCTGAGAAGGTCTGTGAGGTGATGCTCTGTCTTGGGGGAGAGAGCTCTGCCCCCAAATAGAAAATGCATCATGGCCCCATGCCAGACCTTTAGAGAGTTGTTTATCTGGCTGAAATTCTTTTGGCTCCTTGAGTGGATCCTGGCGCCATGCCGATCACCCTCACTGAGGCCGTATAGAGAGACAACTGTTCAGAATCTGATTCTATATTTATTGTAGGAATGTTGCTAAGGACATACTGTATGACACGGTGTTCCCTTTAAGAGGAAGCATGGAAGAGTTCTTCTGAACAACTGATCTGTTTTTATCCTATGGATACTGTGAATGTTATTATGTTTCCCTCCTTGCTTCGGTTGCTAGGAAACCCAGGGCAACGGTCCAGACCTCATCCGGTGACTGCACTAGACCTTTTGACAAATGTTTTATGTCCTAACTTCATCTCTCCTTTCATTTTAATTTCTTCTCACTTTCCTGCAGACTTCTGTCCTTCCCTCTCCATCTCTTTACCTCCTTTTTTAATTTAAACCCCACCTTCCCTTTCTCCTCTCCCCCTTTTTCTCCTCAGTCAACATTTATTGGGCATCTACTTGATGCCTGGCACTATATTAAGTGCTGGACAGACAGCAGTCACCCCAAAATACCCGTGTCACTAGCTGCAGCCCTGTCGGAGCACTCATGGTCACCAAAGAAAAATCTAGCGTTGAGTGTGACTTAGTGTTTAGAGTAACGTGGTGTTTCTCTGAGAGGCCTCATCACTGTCTGGTTCCTTCTCTGGACAGGATCCTAGTGATCTACCCCCTAAGGCACAGCAGCCTCACCCAGTCACTCTCGGGTTATTTGTCCTGTCTCTACACACCCCGCAAATTAATCTGTTTGATCACCCCTTGCACATTCGTCTAGAGGGTGCAGTCTTTCATAAAAACACGAACACGACTTTTAAAGGAAGGATTAAAAAGGGCGAAACAAGCATGTGCAGAACGAGAGCGGGGGGCCAGCAGACCTGGGGGCTGACTTCCACTTTCCTCTTTTAGAAGCGTTATTCCATGCCCCCCCCCCAGACATTCTTTCCTAGCCCCTAATGGCCAAGTTTCCTCATGTTCCGCTTTCACTTCCCCTCTGTGGCAGAAACGGGCACGGGGAGGGCTGCTTCAGTTGAATTCCTGATCTGTCAATTATTTGGAATCAATGTGACAAAAACCTATGTTTCTCACCAGAGAACGGCGCATACCTCCATGGGTCTATTCTTGCTTGCTTGCAGGAAGCTTGGAGTCAAATTTCATAGCTACAATGTTAGTCTTCAGGGCTTGCAAGATTGATGCTCCTAAAAAACATACATACACACAAACTCACAACAAAATAAAAAAAACAAATTACTTTGTTGTCTGAATATCTTTTAAGTCATATCCAGTACTTTATCAAGATGGGAATTTTTTTTTAAGATAGGAGTTTAATACTTACTGATTGTGGTGGAACAGAACTCTAGACCTCAGCTTCCCCAGCAAGGAGGCAACTGGCTAAGCCTGTAGTGTGTCCATCCACCATTTCTAAGGCGTCCAACGTGGTGCTCGGTTAGCTGTGGCATCATGGGTCTAGTGACTTAGATTCAGTCACTGGGTATATATATTCATGGGTACAGTGACTAAATTCAGGTTCACTCTCTCTCTTAGGCTTTTGACCTTGAGCAAGTCATGTCGCCTCTTTGAGCCTCACTTTCTCCATCCATAAGGCCTTTCTCTATTCTTCAGAGAGCTGCTGTGAAGATGAAAAGAGATAATATTAATGGAAATACCCTTGACCCTTGAACAACACAGGTTTGGACTGCATGGATCCACTTTTCCATGGATTTCTTTTTTGGTAAATACAATCCAGTTCTGTAAGTATATGTTCTCTTCCTTATGGTTTTCTTAACGTTTTCTTTTACCTATCTTACTTTATTGTGAGAAAACAGTGTAGAATACAGATAACACACAAAATACGCATTAATCAACTGTTATCGGTAAGCCTTCTGGTCAACAGTAGGTTATCAGTATTATGTTTCTGGGGAGTAAAAAGTTATATGCAGATTTTTGACTGGGCAGGTGGGGGGGCCCTAACCCCCTGCATTGCTCAAGGGTTAACTACACTTTGCAGTCTATACAGTACAGTAGTGTTGCAGAATGAGATTATCTTCACTGGGTTGTGCGGGTTTCCGGGGAGGGTTCCCATCACACAGGCTCCTCGACTACAAGTGTTCTGGCCACTCGTACTTACAGCATTAAGAGAAATTGTTATAAAGAAAATCGTAACCTCCAATATATGTATCACAGCACCCAAAGTTTTGCTGTGGCCCCTGGGTCTCTTGCAGACTCTGCGGGAACAGCTCCTGAGATTGGGATGTTGGATGCTTCTGCCATTGCGTTCAGATGCCCTTGGGCTGCTCTGCTGGGGGCAGGGCTCCCAACCCCTCTCTGGCTGTGTCTGTCGCTATTCTCTTTGTCTCTACCCTCTTCCTGGGACAGGGAATTCACCTCCTTGCTATTCAGTCATCTCCAGGCTCATGACCCCCCAGATCTATATCGTAGTTTGTGCCTCTCTTGGTGCCTTATGCTGTATCCCCAGTTGCCTATGAGACAGTTCCTGGGAACCCCATGGGCGCTGGCAACCCAACATGTCCAAAACCAAACCTGTGCTCAGTCCCTGCTTCCCGACTTTCTCCCCTTATGACCCCTCTCTAGATCTTTCTCATCTACCCATTTTCTTCCCTCTTTGGCTTTGGTTCAGGTCCTCATCATCTCTCGCTGGACCACTGTCCTAGCTTCCTAGTTGGCCTTCCCACCTCCTGTCTCTCCTCTTTCTAAACCGTGGTCCACACCAGCTGCCAGGCAGAGCTTTGAAGATGGTACTCTCTCCCACTCATAAAGTTGATATGCTCCCTGCACTTGAGGTCTTCCCAGATGGAGTCCCAGGTCACCTGTCCACCTTCACCTCCTGCCAGCCCCTTCCTGCGTGACATTCCGGTATTATCAACCAGAGCAAGTGACTTGAAGTTCACCAAGTGACATGCGCCCACCCATTTCTGCCTTTCACGTGTGCCGTCTCCACTGCCTGGGCAGCCCCACCCACTCCTGGTCTGCTTGGCCAGCTTCTACTTTTTCTTCAAGTCTGGGCGTAAGCCTAACCTCCTCCCTGAAGCTTTTCTTGACTCCTCCAGACAGAACTGGTGGTTCCTCTAGCAATCTGTACATACGTCTTCTACGCCTTTTACGGTAATTGTTTACATATCCCTTTCTCACACCAGATTGTCGCCTTCTTGGGCAAGATCTGTTTATAATTCATCGTTGTGGGGCCACTTCTTAGAACAATGCTAGAAACATGGTAGACTCTCTGGGGACATTTGAATGATTTAATATGTGATTTAATATCACACGCATTCTTAACAGTAGCTAGCAGCGAGCACAGCGGAAGCCGGGTCAGTACCAGAGGGGGAGTAAATCGAGAACCATGAGTCCAGTATAGACGCCACGTGTGGCCACTGACTGCTTGAAATGTGACTCGTCTGAAACAGATTGTACCGTAAGTGTAGAATACATGAAGTTTCAAAGACAGTATAAAAAAGTAAAATATCTCAATATCCTTGACATCAATGACTTGTTGAAACAATACTCTTTTGGACAAATGGCTTCAATAGAATATACCATGAAAATTAATTTCACCTGTGTCCTTTTACTTTTTTAATATGGCTGCTAGAAAATTTAAGATTACGGGGCCCCTGGCTGGCTCGGTCGGTAGAGTGTGTGACTCTTGATCTTGGGGTCTTAAGTGCAAGCCCCACATGGAGTATAGAGTTTACCTAAAAAAAAAAAAAAACTAAGATTACACACATGGCTCACATTATGTTTCCAATGGACAATGGTGACTTGAGCATTCATTCACTGAACAAAGATTTCTTGAGCGCCTCTTCTGCTAATATAAAGCCTAGGAATAGAACTAGAAACAAGATGGGTAAGTTCCTGACCTCGCCGAGCTTACGGCATAATGGAGAGAGAGACGCAGAACAGAAAGCAGACACGTAAGCAAGTTAATCTTGGAGAACGTGAGCACTCTGAAGAAAGCAAAGCTTGATGGAGAGGGGGAGGGAGGCCCAGGACGGTGGGCAGGTGAGGTCTAGAGTTGGCAGGATCAGAGCCAGAGAGATGAGGGAAGGGGGAGGACACAGGAGATGGTACAGACCCAAACAGGCGGTGGGGGCGCAGACTTGAGAAGTATTCGGGAAGGAACGCAGGTAGCCCCACGGTAACCAGAGGACCTGGGGATTGGTCAGAACTGAGGCGGATTCCCTGGTGTCTGGCTTGGCCAGTCAGGTGAGGGGCAGTGCCACCAGACGAGGGAAAGCTGGTCTCGTGGCCGATGAGGAAATTCATTTTGGCCAGGTTGACTGTGACGAGTCTGTGGGTCGCCCATGTGACAGCGCTGAGGAGAGAGGCCAGCACGAGGGACCGTAATTTGGGATCTCTCAGTATAAGCTCGGGCATTAACACGGAGTGTGGATCAGAAAGGAGAGAGAGGGTGGCAAACAGAGAGGAGCCTCTGGCTCAGGGAGCACATGTCTACACTGGAACATTGTTGTGCGTGTGCCTAGGTTGAGGGGAAGGACACAGGGCAGCCAGAGGGGTTCAAGGTATGAGAGAGAGGGCAAAACTCATGCAGCTGGGTTTGGGTGGCGAGGGAGGGGCTGGGCTGGCCTCAGGGATGGGCAGGGAGGAGGGGGATGGGGCATGATCATGGGGGGTATTCGTTGTCTGGAGAACAGAGTTTAAGGAGAGTGACAAAGACTAGGAGTAGTTGTAGAAGAAGGTGACATCCAGGTCAGAGGTAAGGATGTCTCTCGGGAAAACTCTGGCTGTGTCACGATTTGCGCCAAGGTTTTATCATTATGTCCTCAAAGTTTGACCTCAGCCTCCCGGGAGCACCCAGATAGGAGATCAGGAGAGCGGGCTTGGGAACGTGCAGTGGCTCCAGAGGGTAGGTCCCGGCCTCTTGTGGCTTATTTTCCTTCTTCTTAAAACGAGCCCAGTGACGTGTCAGGTCCCGGGCAGTTGTAGGCTTAGTAAACACGAAGCACAGCTCACCTCTCTGGGTTGCTTGAGCTGCTGTCTGAGACTCGCTGTCCTTCACTTTCCCGGCACCGCAGACCATTCCAGGCTGAGTCCCAGGGGGCTTTCTGAGACCTCGCCCCCAGCATGGTCAAGCTGCCGTGTGATACTTGGCACCCATCTTCGCTATAACCGTGTCTGACAGCGGTCTGAGGGCAGAGCCCTTGCCTTCCGGTCCTCGTTCCCTGTGTGGGGCCCGCGCCTCCTGTCCTGCAGTAACCGGGCCTCCAGGAACGCCACCTGGGATAGAAATGAATGGCACTCCGGTCTCTAAATCATAGCATTCCTCCCAGGGTGAGTTTCAATCCCCAAAAATGGGAATTGCAGGAGACAGCAGGGTTCCGAGCAGCGCAGGGGGAGCAATCCATGCACACCAGCTCAGTTAATCGCACCGTACGCCGCCGTGCGCTATCCCCATCTGACACAGAAGGGAAAAGAACGAAGTAACTTGACCAAGGTCAACAGCAAGTGAGTGAGCAGCCAGGGTTTAGACCCGGATTCTCTGCACGGAGTTGTGCTTGCTGCCCGCTGTTGGCTGCTCGTGGAGGAGATCCAAGGTTTCGGATCATTAGTCCCTCCTGCCGCCCCCCCCCCCCCCCCCCCACCCCCCCGGGTCTAAGGGCTCCCCACGTGGATGATTTCGATCCAACACCCGCGGGTCTGGCTCCACCCCTCACCCCACCCCCGCGGGCCCGCAGCCTCTCCAGGTCGTCGATGATCCGCTCCCGCCGCGCCCAGCCCCCCCCGCAAGCCGCCGCCTTCCCGCAGAGCGCGCCCCCGGGGACACCCGTCTCGGGCCGCGGGCTGTCGCCGCTCCTCGGCCGGGGCACCCCCGGGACCGCACCGCGGCGCTGAGCTCCGGGGCGGCTGCGGGCCGGCGTGCCGAGGGGGCGCTGCTGAGGGCGCGGCGCGGGACGCCCCGAAGGGCACGGCCGAGGGGCGCGGGCGCTGCCGGAAGCCGGGGCGGGGCGCCGCGCGGGATGCGCTGAAGGGCGAGCGGCGCGGCAGCGGCGATGAGCGCCTCTGCGGCCACCGGGGTCTTCGTGCTGTCCCTCTCGGCCATCCCGGCCACCTATGTCTTCAACCACCTGGCGGCCCAGCACGAGTGAGTGGGCGCGCGGCGGGGCGCGGCGCCGGGGGCAGGGGGCGGCCGAGTGGCCCGGGCGCCGCGCGAGCCCCCGGGCAACTTTTCCGATGGGGCTCCAGCAGCCCCTCCGGGGGGGGGCTCCCCGTGTCCGGCCGACGGAGGGGAGGCGCGCGGGGGGGGGGGCGCGCGGGCCCGGGGCGGGCGGGGGCAGGGCTCGGGCGGACGTCCCGGCCCCTCGGTGCGGTTCTGGAGCCCCGTGCGGGGCGCGCGCGCCGGGCCGGGTGTCCCGGGTGACCGGGGTCAACGAGGCAATGCCCCTGCCCTTGAGCTCGGGGGCAAGGGGTGTGGGGGCGCAGATGCCGCCGGCTGCGAGCGTGGCCGTGTTCTCTCGGCTTGTGCCGGGTTCGTTTCGCATTTCACAGGGACGTTTCCATGTTTGGACACACATACTTCTCATTTCCTATTAATTTTAGAAACTGTTGTGAATGACTAGCAGAAATAGCCCCGGGCCGACAGGCAAAGACCTGGGTTCTAGGCGTGCCTTCGGCACGACTCGTGTGGCACAGCCTCAGTTTTCGGGTCTGTGAAATGACCTGTATTTATATCCTACTGTCAGGATCCAGAGACCGTTTTGTGGAGAGGTGTGGGGTAGGGCGGCCCAGGGAAGTGAGGCCGAGCAGTTCAGGGCCAAGGAAATGGGTGGGGCTGACAGAGGCCACAGACGGTTCCGTTCAAAGCCCGGCTTCAGTCTGGTGTGAGGGATCCCCAGCCAGGCCGCCCTGCACCAGGCAGTTGCAGGCCTGCCCGGTCGCTGGGAGAGGTGCCAGGCCTCAGTGTCTGCTGGTGTTCTGCTGTCCATGGGGGCCAGGAAGTTAACCTGTTAGGTTTCCCCCACTGGTTGGTGCTGAGGAAATTGCGTCAGTCTGCCCCCCACAACCCCCTCCAGCCCTTCCAGCTGGGGCTAAGGGTCTGCCTCCAAGGCGGTGACTTCCTTCCCCACTTCCCTCTCTCTCTGCTGGGGCCACCACTTGCTGACAGCCTTATCCAGATGGCCCCCATCCATACGGAGCGCTCCCTGGGCACTGGCCGAGACTGCCCTTGGTCTGACCCAGTCTCGGGGTACATCTCCTGGGAGCTAGGGCTCTGAGCAGCACATGTCACACGTCTGTGAACACCGTGCCCAGGAAACCCTGCATTTCCACAGTGGCATCATGCGCAGTGCAACAAATATTTATGGAGGACGTAGTCTGTGCTTGACACCATTCCTAGTGCTGGGGATATAGCTCTGGACAAGCCAGGAAAGGTAAGGGGAGCAAGTGTTGAGACAGACACCAAAAAATGGGGTAACATGAGTGACTGGGAAGGTGGCTGGTGGTCAGGGGAGGCTTTTTGGAGGAGGTGACTCGAGGTGCAGGAGGTAGGCACGGGAAGGTGGGGACAGAGCCTTCCAGGAAGGGGAACAGGGAGCAGAGGAGGAGAGGGGCATGGGCGCAGGGGCATTTGGGAGGGAGAGCAGAGCGGCCTACGAAGGGCTGCGCGTCCTGGATGGGCTTGGGGATGACTCTGAGTCTTTGGCCTCAGCCCCTGGCAGGATGGTGATGGCATTTACTGAGCACACACTGAATTACATATTGCCCTGTACTACTGAGCACATCGCTAAGCCCTGCAGTTTTGAATAGCTGGTTCCCCTCATTCCTCCCATCCCCCTGCAGGGTAAAATCCCAGGGGCCTCTGGCTCCTCTGTCTGCTTCTCCACTCCCCACTCGCACTGTCTCCTTGCATACTGGCCTCAGGGCCGGGCTCACCTCTGTTTCCTCCCTGCATCTCCCCCGCCCAGGCCCCGCCGGAGCCCCCCCAGGAGCTTCTCTGCCCCAGCCCTTACCTCCTTGCCCTGGCTCATGCCCTTCCCTTTGTCTGGGAGGCCCTCCCCCCTGACCTGACTGTGGAAGCCATCCCTGACCTGATGGCCTGGGGTACCACGGCACCTCCGCCTTTTCCGACCCTCCCGGCAAGCACCCGGGATCTCTCCATCCACCTGGCCCCCTGGGATCACACTTCTCCCACGAAACTTCCCTCGCTGTGGTCAGAACTCACCTTCCTGGCCGCAGCTCACTGCAGCGTCGTCTGGCCCAGCCCAGGGGCCTTGTGCTGGCATTCAGTTAGGCTTGAAGCAGCCGGATTCGTAGAGGCTTCCTTCCCACCAGGCCTTGTACGAAAGCCTGAAAACCAGAAAAAGCAAGGCCAACCGGTTACGGAGTCAGAAAAGAGTTGAGATCACTCAGTCTCATAATCTCTCTCTCTCTCTCTCTCTCTCTCTCTCTCTCTCTCTCACACACACACACACACACACACTTTCTCTACTCACGCTCACCCGTACACGCTCCCTGCATGGAAGGGCATCAGTAACCCCTCCCCTTCAGTCCAAGGCTAGCAACGTTTTCACCCTTGGGTGTGTCTCAGTCCTTACCCTATCCCCGCCCCCAAGTCCCTGCTGGATCCTTCTCTCCCTGTTCTAAGCAGGTTCTGCATTGGGGGGTTACTGGGTTACACACGAGATCTGCTGCCCCAGTTTCTCTTCATTCTTTGCTCCTCCACCAGGTAG
This sequence comes from Procyon lotor, assembly GCA_028646535.1. Lineage (NCBI taxonomy): Eukaryota > Metazoa > Chordata > Mammalia > Carnivora > Procyonidae > Procyon > Procyon lotor. Next base: position 1,957,021 of record CM053609.1, on the reverse strand, counting down.
CGAGTGTGAGAGCCCCGGTGAACCAGTTTACGCGGCCCTCGTGCTCCTGAAGAGCACCAGCTGTGGGAGGGTGCCGGCCGGAAGCATAGGTCCTTGTAGGAGCAGGGATGGGGGCTATTTCCTGGCCACCGCCTGCCTCAGACTGTGATTAAAATGCTTGTCGGCTTGCATAGCACACCTGACCTCTTCCCGTTTCACGGGATGCTTTAGTCCATCTTCCCAACCCACATCAACTTCCTCTTCCATCCTCTAATCCTTCGGCTTATCCCTACAGGAGCCACAGATGTGCACAACTAGAAATTTCCTAGTTCAGTGTCTTACCTGGACATTGATGCAGTCATCCCCATTCTTATCATAGAAGTGTGTCATCCATCCATCATCTGTCATCCATCCATTCCACCATCCATCCTGCCATCCATTCACTATCCACCATTCATCATCCATCCATTCATTTGCCATCCACCATCCATCCATTTATCCATCCATTCATCCACCATCCATCCATCCACCACCCATCATCCACTATACACCATCTATCCGTCCATCCATCCATCCATCCATTCAATCACCATCCACAATCCATTATCTGTCCATTCATTTATTGTCATCCATCCATCCATCCATCCATCCATCCATCCATCCATTTCTCCTTCCTGGCTTCTTTTCCCTCTCTTTCCCTCCTTCATCCATTCATCAGTTCTTATATTCCCTAACAGAAGTCCCCAGACTTTCTTTGTCATACTCTTCCAGGTATCTTGACAAAAGTTGCATATTCCCATGCCCCGACCCAAAGTATTTTGATTCTGTAGGTCGAGGGTGGCATCTGGAAATCTGGGTGCTCCTGAGGCCCAGAGCCCATCCCTGACTCTGTGGGGCTTGGCGGCAGGTGCTGGGGATGCCGCTCTCCAGCACCTGGGACCAGTCTCCTGGGGGCCCGTCCACCTGCAGCTGGCTGGATCGCTTCCCACTTCCTCACTGACCTCTCTTCCACTGGGGGCAGATTTCTAACACCCATTCCAGCTGCAGGTGAGTGGAGTGAACTTGAGCATGAGTTAGTCCCTCAGCTGTCGGTAGGTATTGCTGGGTGGTGGAAGCTGTGACTGAGGAAGATACTTTCCGGAAGTCCCAGGGGCACATAGCAAAGGTGACCCAGAAGTTGCTGTCAGGCTGTGGTGGCATGGAGGGGTTTCAGCTGAGGAGGGGTGCTCGTGGCAGCTCCCAAAGGCCATGGTGTAGCAGGCCGTTGGAGGAGGCCACGCCATCCCGTGTCCAGCCCTGCCAGCCCTGCTTGGTGCTGGAGGTGTGAGAGAGAGAGCACCTCTGCAGGACTGAAGGTGACCTCCTGGGTGAGGGGGCTCGGAGTCCATTGAGATCGGACCCTCCATGGAGACCAGGACGGATGACCTCCATTCACCCACAGTGCCTGGCCCATAGGGGTGATGATACCTTTTATCCTTAATGTGTTTTAAAATTAATAAGCAGATGATGAAATGACATGGCTTGGTTCAGGCCGCTCGGTCAGGCAGCGGCAGAGTGGGTCCCAGACTCCAGGAGTCTCGACTGGGGAGGGGCCTTAGCCCCTGGTCTCCTCGGTGCCCGTCTTTTCCCTGTGCCGACCCAGCCTCACCTTACCTTCTGGGCGCGGGGTTGGACTCTGGCTTGCTGGTCCCGGTTGTGGGGAGCGGCTTCCTTCGGGCCACAGCTCTGGCCCCAACTCTTCCCTCCTTGGATTGGCCTCATCCTCCGGCCCCTTTGATTATACATGTGGCCCGGGGCCCTTCCTCCTGGTCCTCCTGAAAGGTGCTCGTAGCTGTGACTGCTTGTGCTCCCTGGAGCGCCGTCCGAGGGTTTCCGGGCCTGAGGGAGGCGACAGATTCAGCGGTTAGGCCTGTCGGTCACTGGGGAACAGGATTTGGGGGTGTGGGGGTGGGGCAGG
>CM053609.1:1931702-1954585 GCA_028646535.1 Procyon lotor | reverse complement strand
CACCTTGTATATAAAAGACCCTGAAGCTTAGGTAGATGATATGACTTGTCTGAGGTTGGACAGCCAGTGGGTGGAGGAGCTGGCCCCGTCTGAGTTCAAGGCCCACATCATTTCTCCTGCCCCCACCACCTGCCTACGCTCTGACCCCAGCCCAGCTTTTGAGCGTGGTCTCCTGCTGCTGACTTCCCGCCCCACTCCACGGAGTCCACGCTTCGCTGACCTGGGTCTCTCCCAACTCCCCAGGGCTGAGCACGCTGGCCCTACACCTGCAGCCCTCTGTTCTCGTCGTGTCCGAGCTTGGGCACACTGCAGCCTTGGAGCTGGGGCCTGAGGCCTCGGACCCAGCCTCAGGGATCCGACGCTGAGCGCTCTCTTTCCTGGGGGGCTTCCGGTGGCTGATCCTGACAGCAAGATCTGGAGCACAGGCCTGGGAGGGCACAGGGAGGCAGGACACGCATGGGCCTTGCAGCCCGGGGAGGATGTGAACGCCACGGCCCGGGCTGCAGACTCGGCAAGGCCGGCTTCCCTTCCCTGGGAGGTAACCTCCCCGTTTATTCTGTCATGGCTGCTCTTCTGTCCACCTTCGAATTCTTGTCCTGCCCGTGCCTGCCACATGGCTTCTGATGGGATACAGATTGAAAATGCAGCCTTAATACATCTTTTCAGCGTTGGGTCTGATCCCTCCTCCCTCACACAGCCTTAAGGCATGCAGCTAACATACATTAAGTGTGATCCCATGCCGTGTAAAAGGTATCCTTCTGTAGCTGGTTGTTGCTGGGAGCTTTAAGCCTATTTAGGAGAGTCTCACAGCCTGAGAGTCTCTGAGACGCTGTGGCTTGGCTTCTTCCGCATTCAATTGTGCCGTCTTGTACCCAGTTTAAAAATCACCAGCCTTTCTTCTTCCAACTTGCCCATCAGCCACTGTCCATCGTTAGGCTCTTCAGTGTGGAATAGGGCAAACATCGGACGAGCTGGCTGCAGGTGCGATGCGGGTATGGCCCAAGGCAGCCCCTGCTAGGTGGTGGAGGATGGACGGGGTGGCCTGGTAGGATCCCGTGCTGCAGAGTTAGTGGGTGAGCGTGTCATTCTGTCCCCCTGGTGGATACCAGCGGGCGTCCCCTCAGAGAGAGCACTTGGGCAATGACGTGGAGATCCATGACGAAGGCCAAGGTCCTTCTGTGCAGGAGAGACCTTCTGTTAATCTATTTTGACAGTGCCGACAGCATTGTCTGGAAAAGATGAAGACCAAGTCACCATTTTCGGCGAATGCCAAGCTCTTAGTCATTGCCTCCTGAGCTGCTGCTTTTTAAACTATTGCTTTCTTGGGGTGCCTGGCTGGGTCCATCTGTGGAGCGTGTTGACTCTTGATCTTGGGGGTTTTGGGTTCAAGCCCCCATTGGGCATAGAGATTACTTTACAAAATATAAAGACATAAATAATGGTTTCTTCCTTTGCTCTAGTGTATGCAGTGTTTGGATTCACCAGCGTGGTGAACCTCATCATAGGCCTGGAACAGGATGGAATCATCGATGGGTTCATGACACACTACTTGAGAGAGGTACGGAATCGCTTGGTGACCATAAGCCTTACGCTGGAGGGTCAGCAACCCACGTCCCATTGCTCATAGATGAAAGAGGAAATCCCTGCATTTAGTGTGAGGGGTTAAGACCCGTGGTAGTTCGTTTACTGCCACAGATGTAGGTGGCTTATTCCTGTGGAAAGTGAAGCAGAAAGTTAGGATTGGATCACGGGAGGCACTTCTTTTCAGCATTGGGTCTGATCCCTCCTCCCTCACACCTGGTGCACTACCTTTCCCCGTTGCTCATATTTAATATAAATGATACACTCAAAGGAATTTGGGGTCTTATTAAAACATTACCATATCCAGAGCCCAAGCTGTTCTTACGTGTGTTAGAGAAGACCGAGGCATTGAAGGAAGCCATTTGGTGTTGAAGATCCTTCCCTCCCTGTCATCGTATTATAGGGCTGCCTGCCATTGAGGGAGCTGGGCCTCTTTCCTTGTTTTGTGGTGTGATGAATCCAGCCCCTGAGAGGTTAAGTAATTTGCTCAAGGTCACACAGGAAAGTACAGCCTTCATCTGTTTCAAATAATGAGGAGCTTCGTATGTTAAGCAAAGAGAATTTGGACTTTATGTCACATGTGAGGGACGTTTTTAAGCCAGGGAATGATGCAGTCGGCTCTGGGAAGGAAGGGCTTGGAGGGGAGTGTCAGGGCTGGGAGCTGGGACACCAGTCAGGAGGCTTCTGCGGGGCCCGCAAGGGTATGGGGATGGCTTAGGCAGAGCCAAGCACAGGAGGTAGGGAGGCGGGATGAATTCCAGAGGCTTTGAGAGGCTGGGTGGGTAGGACTCAGGGATGAGCTGGGGGTGATGGGGAGAAAAGGTCCCAGAAAACATCCTGCTTCCTGCTTTTGAGAAAATGCTGGTGTTACTAAACCGGAGGGATAACAGGGGGGATTCAGCCCCCCCACAGGAGCTGGGCACAGAGTAAGGGCCCACCGGGGAGACATCCACGGAGGATGTTCGGATGTGGAGGTTCGGTCCCAGACCGTGGCGATAAAAGCAAATAGCACAGTAAAGCGAGCCACGTGAAGTTCTGGGCTTCCTGATGCATCTAAGTTATACTTACACTATACTGTAGTGTGAAATCTACAGTCTAAAAACCATATATACCTTAATATTGAAATACTTCTTTTGCTTAAAACTATTAAACTATTAAAACTATTGTCTGAGCTCTCAGCAAGTCCTCATCTTTTTGCTGGTCTTTGCCGTGAAGTCGCTGGCCTTCGACGGATCAGGTGGTGGCTGCTGAGGGTTGGGGTGGCTGGGACAGTTTCTTAACATGAGACAACAGTGAAGTTTGCCGAGGACAGGGAGAGAGAGGGAGGGATGCGGGGAGACAAGCCGTCAGACCACACCCAACAATCGCCATCCTGTGTGGGTGTGGTTCGTGGGCACCCCCCCAGTCACAGTCATAGCGTCAGAGATCGCGGGTCCCAGATCACCTTCACAAGTGTAATCATGATGGAGAAGCTTGAAATATCGCCAGGATTACCCGAATGTGACCCAGACACGCAAAACAAGCAAATGCCATCGGAAGAACGGCCCCGAGGGACTTGTGACGCAGGGTGGCCACAAACCCTCCATGTGTGAAAAACACAATGTCTGCAAGCACAGGAAAGCAAAGGGCAATAAAACAAGGTCTGCCTGTACGCAGGGAAGAACTGGGTCTGGAAGCAGGAGAGTCCCTATTGATTTAGTGACACTGCTCTAGCATTTTTTTAAATGGCAATGACATTGAAGGAAAACATTTTCCAGATGGATGAGGGCGTGGAGGGCACTCCGAGGAGAAGGGACAGGAGGTGAGAAAGAGCAGGGGTCTCCCCACGGTGAGCCCAGGGTGCAGGTGTGCAGGGAGGACGCTGAGTTCATCTGGGGACGTGTCGAGTTTGGGTGGTGGAGGGACATCCTGCAGATGTCCCAGTTGGCAGGGCTTTGCAGGCCTTGAGCTCTGAGGGACATTCTGCGGAGAGATGTGGGGGCCATCTGAGTAGAGACGGTCCCTGAAGTCCTGCTTGGGAGAAGGGGAGAGCGAAGACGGCCGAGGGTGGAAGGAGTGGAACTCTGGAGGCCGCTGTCAGAAGAGCCCCCGAGGTCAGCGGACGGTGAGGCCAAGAGGCCGGTGGCAGAGGTGGAGAGCCTGGGACCCCCTGAGGCCAGGGCGGGGAGGTTTCCAGGACGCGGTGGCTGCTGAAGGGCGCAGAGGTTGGGCTGGTGAGGGTGGCAAGCGGTGAGGCAGAAAGGGTATGAGAAGGTGGGATGGGGTGTCGCTCTGGGCGGGTCCGCAGGGCCAGGTTCTGGGCACCCGGCTGCCAGAGCGGGGAGGCAGGGCCGGGCCTGCAGGCGACACCCAGCCGTGGGAGGATTTGAGCGCAAGAGCGACGTGTGAAGAGCAGGCCTCACAAGCCTTCTCCTGGCAGGTGGATCGGAAAGAGAGGAGGGAGACAGACCAGGTGGGACTGGCTCCGTGAGGGGCACCGAGGGCTTGAGCGGGGCTGTGCAAAGAGGGAGGGTGGGCCGTGGGGACTCCGGAGAGAGAGGATTGACCAGACTTGCCACAGACTGCAGAGGAGAGCGCAATGGCAGAATGGCCCCGTGGCTTCGAGCCGGGCGGGCTGGGTGCTGGGCTCGGGGGAGGGCAGAAGCTGAGGAGGGAAAGGGGGTCGGGGGGCCGGAAGGGCCCGTGGGCCGTCCAGCCGCCAGCAGAGGCCAGCTCCGGCTCCGGGGCCAGGCACGTTGGACTGGGTCGTCTAGTCGGGGCACGTTGGAGAGAGAGGACGCGGGCCGGGCTGGGCACAGAGGTTCAGCTGCCGTGTCATTTCCACTTCCTCCGTGGTCTTCATTCCATCTGGCGCGTGGGGAGAGACGACAGGGCTGTCCCTGCCCCGGGAGCTCGATGAGCACGAGACAGCTCGCTGTCCCACTTCCCCCGACACCCGGGCTGGTGGCGTGTGCGGAGCTGTCGGAGTCCGACTTACAGCAGACCCCTCTCTGACTCTCTCCTTAGGCCGAGCCGTATCTGAACACGGCCTACGGGCACATGATCTGCTACTGGGACGGCTCCGCTCATTATCTGATGTATCTGGTGATGGTGGCGGCCATCGCGTGGGAGTAAGTCCGTCCGCCCGCTGTGTGTGTCCTTGTGTCGGCCTCGCCGCCGAGACGTGCGTAAGGAAACCACAGGCAGGGGCAGAGGCGCCAACAGGTACCCACACGCGGGGACATACGCTCCAGGGCCACAGGCTAGACGTAGTCAACACAAGGTCTTTCCTTGGCACCGCTGCCTTTGAACTTGTCCCTTTGGACGATCCCCTGCCGTGGGGGCAGCTTGGGCAGACCCCTTATGCTTCTGACTGTGTTGTCTGGTAAGGACAGTCTCGTCTGCAGCTCCTCGGGGCTGTGTGTACGTGCACGTGGGGCGAAAGCGGGAGGGGCAGTCCTACGTGATGACTTCTGGTTTCTGGGGATCCGTGCCCTCAATTATGATGTGCCGGGCCTGTCGTGTGGAGCACAGGGGTGCACTCTCCGGAGACCCCCACCCAGGACCCTCTGCATGGCACCGAGGCCTCACGTGAGCACTGCTGTCACTGGCTGAACTCGTGGGACTTCTCCCCCGTGGTGGCACGCGCACTGCTTCCTTCTGCTGGTGTCCCTGTCCCGCAGAACGCATACCCTCTGGGGCAGGATCCTCTCAAGCCTGGCTGCCTTCCCAGGCCTCACCGGGGCTCCAGGTTCGAGAAAACGATGCATTCTTGCCCCAGACAAGGTGGGAATTCAGCCTGCCCCAGCACCTGCCCCAGCCCCTGCCCCCTCAGTCGTGAGCTCGAGGACTGCTCCAGCTCGTTCTGGGACTCTTCCAGCTCCTAGCCTCTCTCTCCATGAATGTTCCAGGGCACACATCAGGAATTTCTGGGACTGCCTGGGCTCTGCTTGGGGGCGACCAGGAGTGGGTCGGAGTTTCTTTAGCTCTGCTGGAGAATCTCTACTGGGGAAGATTCCCACTTGTCCTCCTGCTGAGAATCCCAGTCGTTGTGAACCGGCCTCTTGGGAAGCGGCAGCCCTTGGCTTGGGGCGTGGGGCAGGGCCCACCTGTCTCCCTTCAGAGAATCCCCCCGTGGTCTCTCTGAGCCCCTTAAGGAGGTGGGGCGGCACGGTCAAAGAGCTTTTGGTCAACCTTGCCCGTGAAGATCCGGGGTCTGTGCCAGCTGCTCCGTTAGACACGGGCTACAAGGCACTGACCGATCTTCATCGCTCGGGCTCTGGCCACAGCTCTGACACCAGGGAAAGTCCACTTAACACTCTGTTACTCATACTTACGGGGCCTTAAAATATGGGTCCGATTTCCCTTCTGTTCTGAACCGGCTTTTTCCTCCCCTGCTGTGAACGTCACAGGACACAGTGAAATGCAGGACTCCTTGGACGGTAACTGACTGTGTTGTGGGTTAACAGGTCACCAGGGCAGAAGCATACGTCCTATTCAAAACACACAGAGGGTTCTCTAGTACATCACAGTTGTAAATGCAGTTTGACCACTAGGGCCCCTTAGGGTTGACTGATTACTATGGATTCAGTAAGTTGCGATTCATACACTTTACTGGTTAGGATAACGCCAATCACGTGAATCATCTTTTACTAATAGTATTCTAGGACGAGTGCACTAAGCCAAGATTTTTTTGTTGCAGGGAAAGTTATAGAACCATTGGCCTCTATTGGGTTGGATCTATTATCATGAGCATTGTCGTTTTTGTGCCAGGAAACATTGTGGGTAAGAAACTTTATCTTAAAATTCACTTTCCTCTTCTGAAACAATGGGGGAGTTTTCGTGGATAGGGAGCTGTCTTGGGTGTTATTCTAAGCTTACTGAAAGTGGTTATGCCGAATTCTTGCTTTTCCAAACTTCCATCATCTCCCCTATTAAGAAATGCTTCTGAGCAACTTCCAGAAGTGTACACAGAATGCAGACAATCAGCGATTACTGACATTTAGGATCTAGAGGGGCTGTTTGTGTCTGTGGCTACCTGGTGTGCAAGTATTTCTTACAACTTTTTGCATCATGTGTAACTCCTGACACATTGGATACGTGTATTTGAGAATTAAGGGTCTTGAAAGCTAACATGAAAGAGGTTCTCGTTTATGTGTGAATCAGGGTATTATATTAAATATTCTTTAAAAATACAGTAGCTAAGACATGCCTGGTAATGAGCATCTTGTAGTTTTAAATTGACCTGTTTTACTTGGTCTCATGAATATTGTGTGGTCCACAGCACAGTGTTAAATGACTTGAGGTGGGTGTCCTAAATGTTACTGGTGTTTAGAGACGCTTTTTGGCAAACTTTTGACTTTCTTTCTTTCTTTCTTTCTTTTAAATAGGGAAGTATGGAACCCGCATTTGCCCTGCTTTTTTCTTAAGCATACCGTATACTTGCCTTCCTGTCTGGGCTGGTTTCAGAATCTATAATCAGCCATCAGAAAATTATAATTATCCCTCAAAGGTGATTTTATTATGTTAACTGTAACCTGCTCCCAAATCACGGGGCTTGCTGACATCTCCCGGCTGCTGGATGGAACCGTCCCTCCGTGCACCGGAGGAGCATCTGGGGCAGTCGGTTTGACCGCATCGATCCTGTGCTACAGTGGCAGAGATGGTCTGTTTCTGTCTGAACGCGTCAGCTGCAGCTGGCCAGGCTGGGCTTTCTGGAACTCCCTGTGCCATTGGTCACACTGGCTGCTCCCATCAGATCCTGGTTTAGTGCGTGGACCGTGTGGTTTATCTGGGGCTCTTAAAGGCCTGGTCTTTGAGCCCCTGGGCACCCCTTGCAGAGATGCCAGTGGCTCTACCGCCCCAAGGGGAGGCTGGAGGGGTCCTGCTGTGCAGGGTAGCACACCCAGTGCCAGGGGCTAATTTACCAAGGGGTCCAGACACACGGAGACGGGCTACAGGACGTCTTCTGAGACACTTCCCTTCCATTCACGGCCAAGGTGGTCAAAGTGAAGCAATGCTGGCCGGGCAGGTACTCTGTTAAGGTCTTCATTTCTAAGCTAGTGACATCTAAGTTTCTTTTCCTCTTATAGGCAATAGATACTTAAGCAAGATCCTTAAAGCAAAGCGATATACGGGAAGACGAATTACTAGAGATCCTCAGAACGTGATTATTCAGTTGACTGTAAGACTTACAGTAGAGTTCATTAAAATGCATTGTAATTTACAGACACCTCATTTGTAAACAATTAGACTCCTGCCGTGTACACGCAGGTTCATGCCTTTTTGAGGAATTAGGTGGTTTGTTCAAAAGCAAACAGTACCCATCGCCTTGGGCTACACTGCTTTTAAAAAAGTCTTCGCATCAGTGTGTCAACACTGTTCATGCCTGAGACATAGAAAACTGTTCATTATCATTTTGTAAGCGTTCAAACACAGTGATGACCAGGGAGAAATGGACACTGTCACACAGCACTGATAGAACATAAACCCAGACTCACTCTGCAAGGCAATTTGGTGGTGTTATCAACCTTAGCAAATTTAACCCCGTAACCTAGTAATCCCCCTTGGAAGGCCCTGTCCTCAGAAGGTCCTCGGAGAGACGCGGTCCAAGATTTACATGCAGAATTGCTCATTCATCACATTAGCAGTGCAAATGCCTCAATGTCCAACAGTGAGAGAATGGCTGAAATATGGTGCTTCCGTGGGATGTTATGTTTCAGGAGCGTTCTTAAGAACATGGGAAAGTGCCTATAATATAGGTAGATGTTAAGTGTCTAAAGAACAAATACAAAATTGGTTAAATATAAAGTCATAATTTTGTAAAAAAAAAAATACATGTAGATCAGATAGACGGGTAGATGGATATCTCCAGAAAAATACGGTGACTCTTAATAGTGTGTTGGGTTTATGGTTTACCTTACTTTTAAAATGAATGTATCTTATATTTATAATCACAAAACTGTTGCGAGGAAAATACAAAACAAAACTCAAAGAGCTCACAGGGCCCTTCAAGGTGACCCAGCCCCAGCTCCTTATCTCACAGATGAGCAGAGCAGGACATGGTCTCCCTCAGTTGGACAGCCAGCGGTTTATGACACGAATCACCCCTCTAGAGGATTCTCTCACCATCCAGCCCCAGAACGCTCAGGCATCCGTAGTTCTCAGATTGGTGTAGTTTGGTGCTCTGGGCCTACTCACTGGTTACAAACTCTTGTTTTAGGTCATTCAAGAAGTCCAAGCCAAGGACCTGCTGAGAAGACCGTTTGATTTAATGCTGGTCGTATGTCTCCTCCTGGCAACTGGATTTTGTCTGTTTAGAGGACTGGTAAGCGTAACACATCAGAGGAACATTAGAGAAAAACATATATTGAGTCAGGACTCCTAGTGACCCAACAAAACACTCCTCCTGTTAGAGCCTGGAGACAGGGCCCCACTTGCTGCCTCTCTCCTGCCAGGTCGACCCCGGAGCCTGCCTCCCTCGCGGGGGTGGGGGTGGGTGGAGGGGGTGGGGGGGGCTACTGGGCTGCCAGTGGTTCCTTGGACTAAGTCCACCGGAAGTCTCTTCCTTCCTCGAAGTTAGGGTGCCTGAACTATGAGCCAGTAGAGTCTCATTCTTTTGGTTTCTTTGCTGTTTCTGATTTAAATGTAAATGTCTTTGGGAAGGGTGGTACCTGAAGACGCCAGTGACACTGTGGCATAGAGCCTGCCTTGTGTTCTCAGGAGGAGGGACGTGGCACTGAGGAGGGGTCCAGAGCAAGGAGATAGGATCCTGGCTGTTTACCAGCTGTGTGGCTTTGGAAAAATGACTTAACCTCTCTGACCTCAGTTTCTTCTGCTGTAAAGTAATAGCACCTATCTTACGGCGCTGGTTTGAAGAGTAAATAATAAACATCAAAAATACATACAGAGGACCTTAGACGTGGTGAGTGTTCACCACATAGGGTTCCTAGTTACTGTCTTTATTGATGGACGATCCTTCGCAGTGCCTAGTGCCGTGATTTATTCTTAGTGGAAATGACTTTCAGCAGCCAGCATCCCAAGGGTAATTATACTCAGCTTCAGTGATAGTGACTGCTCTCAGCCCGCCGGCTCACACAGCAGTTGGGGGGCCGAGTGGCAAATGTGAGCTCGTGTCACCGACTCACTGTCTTGGGCTCCTTGAACCATGTACTCTGTGTGGCTGGCTGGGTTCAGAGCCAAAGCTCTAGTCTCCATCAGTAGATCATTGGAAATTTCCAGGAGTCAAGTCAGCTAATAGGAGGAGTGGCACAGGAAGGGATGGAAAGGAGAAGGCAGGGCCAGAGGCTGTGCTCAGAGTACAGAGCAGTAAAACTGTTTTTTTTTCCTTAAGTAATCTCGATGCCCAATGTGGGGCTTGAACCCACGCCCCGGGATCAGCTACCGACTGAGCCAGCCAGGCGTCCTTAAAACTGTTCTTCGGTTAGTTTGCAAAAAGAACAACAGTAACAACAAAAACGAGCCCCGGCTGTGTTCCTGCAGACCTGTATCCACTCCTCTGTGCCCGAGGAAGATGTGTGCGTGGGGGCGGGACTTTCGCAGATGGGCTTTTAAGTCTGGGCCTCTTTTTACCCCTTCTGCCACGGCCCGTGTGCACAGATGTTATCTAGGCGGGACGACACTTACGGCCAAGGATGTGAGGAGTGGTGCAGGAGGGAGGTGACTCGTGGGAGCCGGTCGTGTGCCAGAGGGACTGTCTCTTCTGTGGCCAAGAGTCGGCTGTGACCGACTCTGCTCTGCTCCCTTCCAAAGTGGACACGGGATGTGGCTTCACATGGGATGACCCCGCTTTACTGCCCCCGGAGGCCGTGTGCTCTGTGGGGCACTGGACAGAGGAGGAGGCTGTTTCTTAAATTCTGCAAAGGGTAGTGAGATGAGTTTGGTCTCGGAATGCCCTTTTCTTCCATACGGAACAGCGGGCTAGGCAGTCATTCCCAGGAGAAGTGAAACTGGTCATCTGGCGGGAGCGGGGTTTTGGCCGGTGGGAGTCTAGGTACTTAAGAAGTGCCCAGGAATAGAGCAGTGGTTATTTATCTTCTTCATCTCCTTGGAGCAGATCTGTAGACCATTCTTTCCCTCATACTGATGAGCTTCTACAATACAGTTTCTGTCAAATAGCAAAACAGCCTGGGGCTGAATCTGGAACCTTTGGCCCTCCCAGCAAACGTTGAGAACCAGATGCGACTGTAGCTATTTAATGAATTCATTTTTGTTTCCAGATTGCTTTGGATTGCCCGGCTGAGCTCTGCCGATTTTATACGCAATTTCAAGAGCCCTACCTAAAGGATCCCACTGCTTATCCTAAAATCCAGGTCAAGTAGTTATGAATATGGTCTTTCTGAAGTTAACGTTCGGTTCTTTAAGAATGGGAACGTGGGGACCCGTGTAGGAAATGGGAGTGAATGTCCTCAGAGATAAGAACGTTCATCGTTTGTGCTTCTGTGGGGCCAGGCTGACCGTGAAGTCGCCGACGTGGTTGTTTCTCTGTTGAATGCAGATGCTGGCGTACCTGTTCTACTCCGTCCCTTACTTTGTCATTGCGCTCTACGGCCTGGCGGTCCCTGGGTGCTCCTGGATGCCCGACGTCACGCTGATGCACGCCGGAGGCCTAGCTCAGGTACTCAACCTACGCTCTGTTCACACCGTCCGCCGGGGCTCTGGCTGTCCTTGTCGAGGAGCTGAGAAACATCTCTGCTTGCTGTCTCAGGGCGGGTGGGAAGCAGGTCCTAGGCTCATCCCCTTTGGTTCCCCAGCTCCTTGGGGGGCGTTTCTGCGTATGCATTCTATTCAAATGGCACAGTAACTACGGGCAGGCGTGTCACCCAGCTGGATAGGTGAGGAAGCCGAGGCCCAGTGAGGTTCACGATCTGTCCCTGGTCACGCGCCCAGCAAGGGGCCCTGTGGGTTCCCGGGGCGCTTTCCCAGTCTTTGGACACAATGGCTACTAAATAGGAATTGAGAGCCGTCCCCTCGAGGGTGTCTATCTCACGCTGAAAGTGGCAGAATTCTGTTGTGCTACACTGCACCGAGCCAGGGAAACTGGGTTTGAGAACATTCCGCTCTCAGCCATGCCATTCCTTCCCCTGCTACTTAGCCAAGCCCCTGGCCTCTCAGCACAAACACGGAGCAGCCGGGCGGTGAGTGCTTACTTTGTTGAACTGAAATAAAAGGACCTATGGAAGCGTATTATTACTCAAAGTACGTTTTTACAGGGTAACAGTTAGCAAGACAATCTGATTTTATGAACAGGGAAGAAAATCCTTCAGTAATGTTATCTTTCCCCCTTCTCACTATAAAGAAACAAATGAATCCACCTTGTAAAATCATTCTGTTGCATCTTGCTCTTTTCGAGCAGGTCTCGGAATGAGGCTCATGTGGAAAGTGTCAGCATATACAGTTCATCAGTCATGGTGCAGGGACTAGGCCTGAGACGGCAGCACAACCCTGGCATTTAAAAGGCTAGAGAACCAGCTACGGTAGTCGGGGTTAATACTTTGGGCTAAATCCTTCCAGTCTGAGGCCAATGCTCAATTACAGAATTAGAATATTAGTATCAAAAAAGTTGGTACAGTATCTGGAAGTAAGGGTTCCTGTTCTTTCCTTGAAGGACTTAAGAGGGAAGAGAACTAATATTTGCCCTCTTTGCAAGGCCTTGGAACAGCCAATTCCTTAAGGCCAGTATCTTTCAATACCAACTATAAGCTGACTTTTTAAAAATCTTATTTGTCAGAGAGCGAGAGAGTGAGTGCGCGCACAAGCAGGGCGAGCGGCAGGCAGAGGGAGAAGCAGGCTCCCCATTGAACAAGGAGCCCAATGTGGGACTTGATCCCAAGACCCTGGGATCATGACCTGAGCTGAAAGCAGACACTTAACCGACTGAGCCACCCAGGCGCCCCTATAAGCCGACTTGGAATTTTCTGTCTTTAGGACAGGCTATTCCCAGACTCTTAGACCTAATCCCAAACTCAGTCTTCTTGCTTGGCTGTCTTAGTGTCTACCGCAGGACTCCCGACCTTCCCTACGCCTTGTCCCCCACACCCCCACCCCTGCAAACGGCCCTTCCCATTCTGTCACCCCTACACCTAGCCCGTCACTAGGTCCAGTTAGTTCTGTCCCCGGAGAAATCCGCACACCCACCGCTTCCAGCTCCTGGCAATGCAGTGGTCCGAGCTCTCGTCTCCTTACTTCATGGGAGGCAAAGCGGGCTAAGTATTCTACTCACTCATCTGGGTGAGGACAGGCTGTGCGCTCTGCTGGTAGAGCAAACACTCAGTGACTTAACACAGTGAAGTCTTCTTTCTTGCTTGGGCAAAGGGCATGTGGGATATTTTCAGGAGCCAGGCCTGGCACCAACTCGACTGCAAGGGAAGCAGATAAACGTGGTCTTCCTGTGTGCCCCAGAATGGGTGTGATGAGCGCAGCATTATCCCTGAAGTTTTGTTTGTTTTTTAAAGCCTCACTTAAACATAAGAAAGCGGAGGCTCAAGGCAGCTTGTTACTTTCCTGGGGTCACGGTTACTAAATGGCAGAACAGGGATCTGGAATTCTGTCTGACCCCAATGCCCACATCCTTCTCCACCCGTATCCCTCCTCTCGTGCAGACGTTAGTAACGGCGGAGTCCTACCCACCCCCACAAAGCCAGACCCTGTATGGGCACGGAGGAGCCGGAGAGCCGCCTGGGGGGGAGGGGGAGAAGGCAGGGACATGGGCGCAGGGCTGCCTGTGCCAGGTTAGGCCGGGTTAGGCCAGGGGAGCGTTTAGTAGGAGTTGCAGCAGGTCAGAGGGTGGAGTCAACCTCGGCTTCTGCTTTCCTGGCCTTATTCTCCCAGGCTCCCCAGGAGACAGGCTGCCACCAGCCTCACTCTTACCAGTCCCTTCCTTAGAGGATTAGCCTGCTCCGAGTTGACACAGTCGCGGTCCCTCTCCGTGCCTGGGGACCTGCGTCTGCCCCGTAGCAGGTCCCGCTGCAGAACCTGGACCATCTCTGTCGAGGAGCCTAAGAGTGAGGCCACTGTTGGACCCAGTCGGGAGGACAGGGGGCAGCCAGGAGCTTGGGAAGGTCACACCTTGAGGCCCGGGGGCGTGCTCGAAGCAACAGCACTAAGACAAACCCGGGACCGTAGCTGCTGGTGAGGGCTAGGCTTGCAGCCAGGCCCAGTGGCTCTGGCCCCACAGTCCTGGGAAGAACGGGGGCCAGCAGAGAGCTCTTTGCGGCAGCAGTAGTGGCTTCAGCCAGACCCCAGGCCTCCTTGGGTTCATCCACCACGGCCCAGTGGGACAAGGGAGCCAGAGGCTGCAGACTAGATCCTGCAAATGCCAGGAGGAGGTTTCTCCCAACCCAGAAGGCCGTCATCTGAGAACTGGGTGTATCACTGTCCCACAACTCTGTGCTGGGCTATCGTATCGAGCTACTCAAGAGTGTTTAGCCAAAGGAAAAGTTACAAATCACCCTGGAACCAAAGGGCCCACGATGAGAATGTTCTGTAACTGGTTTTCTACCCAGCCAATACTTGCTTACACAACGAATTCTCATCTTGGGAGGGCATCTGGCACGCTGATCACAGAAAACACCCTCCATAACCCGACTGGCATCCGTCACCTACTAAAACTGCCATGCTTCATGCTTCATGCACTCACGATCCCACTAACTTTATCAAAGTTTGTGACTTCTTGAAAGGCCTAGTGGACTCCTAAGACTCAGTGATTTAATAAGAAAAAAATCTTTGAAAAATTTCTAAATCAGTACAAGTCAGTGGAAAAAACATGCTAAGTCATTACTGGGTCCCTGCTTTCAGATCCTGTAGGAAACTGCCAAATCTGCTGTTTTACACATTTTATACCAAAGAGGCAGTGGGGACTTACTCATAACAAGTGTCTTTTCCTATAAAATTCTTATTGTAAGATTTGAAGTTGCAAGTTTAGTTTGAAAAGTATTCCAGGCTGCTTAGATTCACTTATTAGTACCTTCTAGCAACTGAGAATTTTTCTTTGCTAAAATATCACTGAACATTAGAAGAAAACAATCTAGTTAGTATGGTTAAGAGCACAATCTCTGGAGAGACTGTGTGGGGTCTCAGCCTGTCCCTGAGGAGCCTCGTGACCTTGGCCACCTTGGATTCCTCTGCTGTGAAAGTGAGGATAATACAGGAGCTTTCTCCTACAGCTGCTGGGAGGAGGTTAAATGAGGGCCTATACATAAAAGGCTTAGAACAGGGCCTGGCACAGAAGGCGCTGTGGGTCTTTGCTGCTGTTCTTGTTGGTTTAAGATTCCCAGCGGGAGTCTGGAGAGGAAGTGCCTTGTGTTCCTTGAAGATTCATCTGTAGCCACGTGTAGCAGATATTATGTAAAGACCAGAGAGGCTGGGAGAGAGCTCTGGGACAGACTCGCAGTGGGTTTGGCAGAGAGCCTGCCGCCCACCCAGTAACAGCAGCCCCGGAAGCAGAGCAGCCCCCTTGGGTCGGGCAGTGGCCCTTCCCACTCGCTGCTCACACTCTCCCACTCCCGGGCTACAGCGGGTGCTGTGTCCTTTCTCACCGAGGGGTGTGGAAGCTTATCTGTGCATAATTCGGTTGTAAAGCTGACCCTACTGGAGGTGAATTTTATGGAAACCTTTAGGAAAAACCTGAAAGGTTTCGGAAGAACGTGGATAATTGGGATACTAACGCAAATCCCATTTTAATAGTTTGCTTCCAGTGTAACTCATCGGTACACATCTTTATTTAGCATTAAGATTAGACTTTGGGTTTAATGTCTTCACATGATTATCCTTTGGTGGAGATAGACCGTCTTGAAATCGTCAGGTCGGCAAGGGGATCTAAAACAAAGAGCCCGCCCAAGTTCTCGGTACGGAGAATGCCAGATCACGAGCATTGACTCTCTTGGCACCGTCCTAATAAGCACTCCAGAGATCAGCTCGTTGAACGGGCACAGCAATCCCTATGAGACAGGCTCCATTATTATCCGGCTTTTATAGGTGAGGAAGCCAAAAAGGTTACATACCTAACCCAAGGTCACACTGCTGGTGGAGCTGGGATCTGGCCGTCTGGTTCCAGATGCAGTGTTCTTAACCCCTGGACTGTGCTGCTCAGAAAACCCTAAAAAATGACATAGTTCTGGATTAACTACTGATACTGTATCGGCCCAGGAGCCTGGCTGCCGTCCCAATGCTCACGTTAGTTTTGGCCTCGGATACGTATGTGGGCACAGGTAACTCTCAGCTCTCCTTTCCAGAACCCAGATTGTGATTTCTAGTCATCCTTTCCACGTTGCCTCTAAATATAAAAAAGGGAGTTATTTGGCCTCATTTTCCATTCTAATCATCCATTAAAAAAAAAAAAAAAACTCTTTTAAACTTACTTGAGGTGAAAGTGGATTTAGAATGACAAGAAAGAATAGGGGCTCAATGTCATGTCACAAATTTGGCAGAAATGTCTGGGCCCCACAGGTTGTACCCGTGAGCCTGGGTGACGGTCGGCTCAGTGGCACTGAGCCCAGAGCCCCCAGGTGCCAGGCCGAGCTCTCGGCCGTGCCCTCGGCAGGCCTCTTGTGCTGGAAGGAAACCGTTCTCCAGGGAGACGGAGGTTTTTCGGAAACTTCGGAACTCTGGAAGGAGGAAAGGGGACAGCACAGGCGTTGGGAGGAAGCAGTGTTGGGGGCTCACTCAGCAGGAGGTGTGGACCGTAAACACACCTGTTAGGGCTGCAGGCAGTGCCAGAAACTGCGGAATACTGGCCCCAGACTTCTCACCTGCAGCCACCTCTCTGCATTAGAAACGTAGATCTGTACCCCTCGGTTAACAGTTCTGGAGAGGGCAGGCCTACCGAAATAGGTACAAAAATAGAGAAATGCTTTGTAGAACCTTTTTGTATTTTGACAGTCACAAGACCATTGTTGTTTAATGTTTATTGAGCTCTAACAATGCGAGAGGCGCCACACAAAACATTAGACACAGTACCTGCCCGGTGGGCTTACAATCTAATCTAAGGACATGATCATTTTGTAATGTTGCCATGATTTTTGCTGTTTTTGAAAATGAGGTATTAACTGCACCGGGGAGTGCAGGAAAAGAGCCTACGGAATTCACTGACTTTTTATGCAGGTTTCCCTATGCAAGTAGGCGTGATTGCTCGTATTACTTTGTCTCTCAAAGTGTGGTTGGCGTTTCCCCAAACCTGGTGATTTTTGTCATGTGCACAAGTGTCTTTAAAGACAGAGACACCAAACCCACATTTCTGAAGATCAAGATTCACATCTGGCCTCTAGTCTGGAAATTTGGTTATATTATTCAGAAAACCACTGTTACTCAAGAGAGGCCCTAGGGAAAACCAGCAAGAGGCGCCAAGCTCCCGGTCAGTGTTCCTAGAACTGCCCACGAGCGGCTTCCCGGGGCAGCCTCTCCGGTGCCCTAACTCGCAAGGTCTTTTGTCTTCCGAGCCCGGAGATGGAATGCTTACCATCTGCTGGGTGCCGTCTGGGCATCTGCCTGGGGGACGTGTGTTCGAGGGCAGGGCCCTCGCAGAGCCTCCTGGGTCACAATGCGGGGGTGGGCACAGTTTCTGTGTTGGTCCTTGGTAACACACCACACTAATTTCTTATCTCTAGTTAGTAGCAAAACTGTACTGTGAGGTCCCTAGAATGTACCAGTAGTTTGTAAAAATGTAGCCTGTTAAAGTACCCGTCACTGATGCAAATCCATACCCATGCTGCTGATGGAAGCTCGTCCTTTTCTTCTCACGGTAGTCAAGTGCTAAGGAACACTCTTATCTGTTAACCACTTAGCAGAATAAACTGATTTCATACGGACGGAAGTGTCAGGTAACTTATATGCATTTCAAGCAAATTAGTTTTTCATTATTATTCTTCTGTGACTTCTCTAGATTATATCTTCTCTCTTCACTTCGATCCTGATGAACTAATAATTCGTCACTTGTTATATTTAGATTCCCAATCCTTTATTCACATATAGCTTAGACTTCAGTAAGATATGAAAACGCAGACTCCATGGTTGCATTTTGTAACAATACGAGAATCCTGAGGAAATCCTCACACAGAAGCCTTTTCTAATACAGTTTTCCCCTGTGCTTATGAAAAATATCAAAAAAGATACATTCTGAATGTACGTTATGAACAAGTACAGAAGTACAAATGGGAAGCTCCAGCTCAGGTTATGCTGATAAGCTGTACTTCTAAATAAATTAGAATTTAATTTGAAAAGGTTGCCTGCATGTACGTTTACCATTTTATAAAGAGCAACCACGGTCCTACCCCCACCCAAGTTGGTAACAACCCTACTTACAAAATAACCCTTAGTGTTTTTAAAGTTGCATAAAAAACCAATGCTTGAAGAAGTAAACAAAAAATATATAACAAAGGGCTTTGAGCTCTTGTTGCAAGGAATAGGTAAAAGACTGACTTATGAAGCTCAGGTCCTCAGTGCTTCTCTTTTAAATAGCTGTATTAAAAATATTTTCACTTTGTAAACTCTGTACTTCCTTCATTTCTATTGGAACACATTTAGTAAGCCACAGGTGAGTGCCCGTATAGATCTCCAGAATGTAAATCAGAAAAAAACAAAAACCAACACCCAGATTTTGTTCGCTCTTTTTTTTAAGCTGAGCCACTAATGTTTGGTAAGGGGCACGGGATGGGTGAATAAACAGTCGGCATGGTAAGGCCTCGCCAAGGAAGGTTTACTTTATTTGGACAGTTCTGTTAAGACTGGCCCTAGGTTCAGTGAACCCCTGAAGACCACTGGTTCTGAGGGCGCAGGAAATGCGGTCTGACCGAATCCCCCAGAACAGTGGGACTCCAGCGGACACAGCACTCGTGCTTACCTCCCCTTCCCCCCCTTTCTCTCACACGCAACAGGCTCAGTTTTCTCACATCGGTGCTTCTCTTCATGCTAGAACTGCTTATGTCTACAGAGTCCCCGAAGAAGCGAAAACCCTTTTTCTAGCATTAAACATAGCGTATGGAGTTCTTCCTCAGCTCCTGGCCTATCGTTGTATCTACAAACCAGAGTTCTTTATAAAGACAAAGGCAGATGAAAAAGTTGAATAAAAATATTATTTCCTGTTCTTCCTCTCTGACGACTGACCTTTGTTATCCTGGTGCTGACACTGTGTCCCACTGCACTCCCTTCCCAGATAGGAACACTTAGGGACACATAAATTCTTGCTCTGCACTGTCTATGTGTGCTCGCATATGGTTTTGTGAGGGTAAGTTTCCTTTTTTTTAAAGGAAAAGTTAAGTTGAGAAACGGTTTTGTTTAAAGAAATATATTCGAAATTATCTGTGAATAAACTGGACCATCTATTTCAATATTCTGTTTGCACATATTAAATATAACTGTAAACAATTACAATTTAGCTCCTACAATAGTGAGCATGAAAATGAAACTATTCAAACGTGAATATGGCCTACGCATATTAAAAAATTCAAAACAAATACATACTGGAGAGATACTTTTGCATATAAGATGTATATGCGTCATTATTAACCTCAATATAAAAAGCAAATCATCACAATATTTTAAAATGTTATTTGAAAAATGTTTTCCCAAGGAAAGTCTATTATTGACTGCTGTTTTAAAAATTGCTTTTAATAAAATTTTTTTGTGAGCCTAAATAGCTAAGGAGGGATGGATAACTTTATCATTACTCTTAATGAATTACTTGTTTTATTGGTGACTGGAAATATTTCTATTGTATTTCTGTGTATATTTTTAATAAATTTTTTTTGGCCTTTTATGAAAACAAATCTTATTAAATTGGAAACATTTTGTATTTTTTTTCAGAAGTAGTTTCGTAGTCTCTAGGATTTTTATTTTAAAAATCTGTCAGTTACATGTTCCAATTCAAAATGTCATCTATATTCTCCTTATGTTTTAGTGTGAGCAATGAAGAGGACTTCTGATGAATTAATTAAATTTCATTAACTTAAAATTAAATTAAAACACTCAAAATTAAAAAGTACTTCTCAGGGAAAAAGAACTGGATTGGATCCCTATTGTCTTTTAACGAACCTTTCATATTTGGAATTATGAGTATAGAGAAAAAAATTGCTAAGCGAGAGAAGCAAACTAAAAATCCGGCTGCCTTCTTGGTGCCCTAGACAGGTAAGCAGACCACAGCCACCAGCACTGGCACCATGGCGTCCTCAATGGCCTCGGGCTTTTAGAACATCTCACATTTCCTCTTCATGTTATTTATTAGCTCTTCACCACAATAAGAAAACAAAAAAGAAATGGGAGTCCAAATCAATGCATGGATAATGTCAAGTGTGCATTTGTAGGGTCCACTGAGCTGGTAAATATTATCTGAGACGTGCAAGCAATTATGTAGTCATTCCTCTCCCTCCTCCACGTTTACAAAAAACTTAAAACCCAGACAGTATGCAAAAAGAAAAAAAAAAGAAAAAGAAAACCCTCACCTGCACTTGATTCTACTGTCAACTTGCTGTTAATGATTTTTGCTTTAATATATGAATTACATTAATACCTCACATTACATAGATGAAGCCAAATTACACTAACTTTGTTGTTTACAACCTCAAATCTTACTCCCAGTACACATTCCAATAAATTTATTCTGTAAAAACAATACATTTTTTTGTTTTTGATTTTTTTTTTTTACAGTAAACTTTTCAACTACAAACCTCGAATACGCGAAAGATGTTCCAAGGACAAGCATAACAGGATTGATAAAACCCAAACTGACTAAGTGTGTTCTCACAATATAAGCTGGCATAAAAATAAATAAAATTCTCTATTATCACAATAGCAACAATAATGTACACATAATAATGGTTTGTGGATGAATATCAACTATTCTAATTCTAGTTCCAAAAGAAAACAATGGTTCATTTAAAAGTCAATGCTTTGTCTGGTTTCCCATAGGGCTACTGCTGATTCCAGCTTTAAAATGTAAATTATCCACCTTGAGTGATTAGCTCAAATTGTATTGGCATTGGGGAAAAAATAAATCATTGCCTTTATTTTGGAATAACACAAAAGACTCACTAACTTCACGTATAAAAACTGAGTTTGTGTACGTAACAATATGAGTTTTGAGAAGTATAAGCTGTCGACTAGCTATTTCTAATACGGAATAGATATTTTACAGTATGATTAAACTTTACACATGGCCTCAAAACTGAAGGACAATTTTAATTTCATCTTCAATATGCCAACATTATGTGTTTAGGAACTGGTTCCTGGGTTCTGTCACAGAGAGGAAATCCCTTAAGCATTATGTTGAGTGGTCATTTTTAAAAAGTGCTAATTTATATTTAATGGAGTGTCTGGTGATAGTTGAGTAAAGGCAGGAGAATGATGAATGTAACTGCCTTGATAAAAGGATCCTAGACATGTATAAGTCTGTGCAAAAATCTTGATAATCCTTAGTGGTTAAGGGCAACTTCATGCAACCAAATAACATGAAATTAAATCAATAACCTTAAAAAAGGCTAAAATGTCTTTTTTTTTCCCCCAAACACAACAGAGAGGAATGTGAATAATGTACATACAAACTGGGGTTCTGTCAGTGACAACAAGGAATATGTGTTGGTTCATATCAAATCCAAGATTATTAGACAACCAAATGTATAACCTTCTTGTGGTTTCTCTTAATATGCAGCATTCATTATGGTAGTTAGGTCTGTAAAAAAAAGAAAGAAAACAAGCCTTTAGATGATGTAGGACATTAACAATAAAAGCTGTCCATACCTATAAACTATATAACACATGGGATTTCCTGAGATTCTAATCTGTACCGCAGCATTAATACTCAGCACGAACAGCCCGGTGAGGCTGTGCTTGACACTGGTCAGCCTAGCAGCTAAATGAAGTGCTAGCGCATCTGTAGTGTGCTGTTCAAAAAAAGGAAACGGAACGATAAACTGTGTCTACTGTCTGGCAGGGACAGAGTGCAGTAGTGTGCACTCACTCGTACAGCTCAGGACAATGTATTGCTGGGATAAAGTCACTGGAGAAATTGAGATAATCCATCTTTGTGAGGACTGTGGTGTCAGAAAGAAAGGTAAGCTGCTTCAAATTTAAAAAGCATTTGGAATATATGCAAATTATTCTGTATAATATTTATAACTTAATTACTTGGGACATATGGCTCAAAGAAATACAAGCTTTAACAAAATCAAGACATACGAAAAGAAAGGAAGTCTAGATTTCTTTTAAAATTTAGATGGCATCTGTGTGACAAAATATTTCCATTTCTGAAAAAAATTCTGTTTCAATCTGGGTCCTATTTTAAATTGCATCAGGTTACATTTCCTCATAGGGACCCCGATTTTGTTTTCTTCATCATTAACCCAAATACGTTACTCCCCCCCACGTCCCATGCTCTCAAGGGATGACAGAAAGGGAACTCGAGCCCCAGTATTTTTTCCTAAAACAGCTTGCTTCCTTTCTTTCCTTTGCTAAGTGAATGAACTTTGCTTGTGAGCTCATGAGTGCTCACTCGTGGTATGTTCTCACACAGTCCAAATCTATAGTGTACCTTACGCCATATATAAATAATTTCAGGACCTTTAAATAGGAAAAGCTACTAAACCTCAAGATGGCAGAAATACATTTCTCTTACAGCCAACCTGCTCTGTTCCTACCCGAATGGGAAAGTCAACTAAAAAAAAAAAAAATAATCATATTTAAAATCTGTGAACCTGCAAAATGCAGTGACTAGTGACTTGTAATTATTTATTAACACAGAAAAATACCAGATATGATTATACTCACAGACTTTGAGGGGATTTTCCTCCCTTGTGAAGGAGGAAGACACCCATTTAAAGCAATGAAAAACTGTTAACCAAAGAAATTTATTTAACAATGTCTTTTCATTAATATCAATGTGAAAGGCACTAAAATCTGTGTTGACATTGGTAGAACATTCATAGTAACAACTACTCAAACTGAACTGAAGAACATTTTGGGGCCAGATGGTCCCAGAGCAGCCTCAGAATATAATTAATGCTCTGAACAAAGTGAAGGTGGTACCAGAATGTGACCACAACTGTAAGGACATGGGATTTTTTTTGGGGGGGTGAGGAAAAGGGTCTTTCAACAAGGTACTATCAAATGGCTGCTTATAAAAAGCAAATTACAGGGGTGCCTGGGTGGCTCAGTGGGTTAAAGCCTCTGCCTTCAGCTCAGGTCATGATCTCAGGGTCCTGGGATCAAGCCCCGAATCGGGCTCTCTACTCAGCAGGAAGCCTGCTTCCCCCCTCCCTGTCTGCCTCTCTGCCTACTTCTAATCTCTCTCCTCTCTAGCAAATAAATAAATAAATAAA
>CM053609.1:1887062-1931202 GCA_028646535.1 Procyon lotor | reverse complement strand
TTTTTTTTTTTAAGATTTATCTATTTATTTTTGAGAGAGAGAGTGAGAGAGTTTAAGTGGGAGAATCAGAGGGAGAGTGAAACTCAAGCAGAACCCCCACCAAGCTTGGAACCTAACACCGGGCTTGATCCCATGACCCTGAGATCATGATCTGGGCTGGAACAAAGAGTTGGCTGCTTAACCAACTGCACCACTCAGGCACCCATTCAATGTGTTTAGGAGATGACTTTATATTACATAAGTAGTTTGTTCTTTTATACTATCAAGTAGTCTTCCACTATATCCATTCACCTGTGGGTGTCTGATGGACATTTGTATTCTTTCCAAGTTTGGCTATTGTGAATGAAACTGCTATAAACATTTTCGCACTTTTTTTTTAAAATATATGCTTTCAATTCTCTTGGAAAAATACCCAGGAGCATGATTACACGGTAAAGCATAGGTAAATGTTTAACTGTGTAAGAAACTGCCAGACTATTTTCCAAAGTGGTCACTGTATCGTATTGTTCTTTCAAATAATATATGAGAGCTCTAGTTGCTCCACACCCTAACCAACATTTGGTATGGCCAGCCTTTTTAATTCCAGCCATTCTATTCAGTATGAAGCAGTATCTATTGTGATTAGCTTAATACACCAAACTGTCACAATACTCTATGCATTAATCCAAAAGAAATCAAAGCATGTGACCACATCCTCTGTACAAGGATGTACAACAGCAGCTTTACTCATAATAGCCCAAGTCTGAAAACAGCCAGGCATTCACCCGCAGAAGAGCAGCTAAACTGTGGTATAGTCATACAAGGGAATAATATTCAACAATAAAAAAGATATAGTGATAATCATACAATAACATGGATGAATCTTAAAAACATGTTAAATGACAGAAGTATTACATAAAAGAATAATGGACTACTGCATGATTCCATTTATATGAAGTTCTAGAAAACGAAAAGCGACTTTATGGTAAAAAAAATCTAAACATTGGTAACTTGAGGGACTTAGGGGTAGTGAGGGACTGGAAAGAAGCATGAGCAAATTTTCTGGGGCAATGGTAATACCACATCTACTGATGGGTTTGGGTTCCGTAGGTGTATAAATGTGTCACAATTCATCATATGAAACACTTAAGATTTAGGCATTCACTTTATTATTAACTTTCCTCAAAAATGTAAAGA
Source organism: Procyon lotor (assembly GCA_028646535.1). Classification (NCBI taxonomy): domain Eukaryota; kingdom Metazoa; phylum Chordata; class Mammalia; order Carnivora; family Procyonidae; genus Procyon; species Procyon lotor. Next base: position 1,930,026 of record CM053609.1, on the reverse strand, counting down.
AATATTAAATTCCAGTTAATTATATGCATGCTAAAGTATACAGGATGAAATTCTATGCAAATTAAAATGCATACAAAATAAAGTGGATTGATAGATGGATAGAGATTGCTACAAGGATAGAAGTGTGATAAAACAAACCTAGGAACATGTTAATTGTAGAATCCAGGTCGTGGGTATATGGTATTCACTTTGTATTTTAACTTTTCTGTATTTTCAAAATTCTCATAATACGCTGGTAAAAACAGGTAGAAGGGAGAGAGTATGAGGGTAGAAGAGCAAATTGGTTATATCCTTGTCTTTTAAGATAGAAAGTCAACAGACACTGTCTAGTCAATAAATTAAGAAGAGAAAGGAAACTGTTGCACTTCATCATAAGCAAAGGTAATTTATAAAACTATGTACATATAATACTTTAGGTAAGAACAATTCAAAAAGAATTTTAAAACCATCAAAATGTCAATTACAGAGATTGTACCAATTACACTTCCACCTATAATATGTGAGTCCCATATTCCTGTATCTTCACTAATAATGGGATCTCAATTTGCTATGTGAAAAATGGTGTTTTGTTTTAATTTGCACTTTCTTAATTATAGAGGATGTTGAGCATCTTTTCATATGTTAAGAGTTATTTGTATTATGTTTTCTTTTTTTTTTTTTTAAAGGTTTTATTTATTTATTTGACAGAGAGAGAGAGATCACAATTAGGCAGAGAGGCAGGCGGGGGAGTGGGGAAGCAGGCTCCCCGCTGAGCAGAGAGCCCGATGTGGGGCTTGATCCCAGGACCCTGAGATCATGACCAGAGCTGAAGGCAGAGGCTTTAACCCACTGAGCCACCCAGGCGCCCCATTGTATTATGTTTTCTGTAAGCTGCTTTTTCACATCCAATACTCATGCTTCTGCTGGGTTGTTGGTCTTTGGTTATTGATCTGTAAAAACTTATTTTGTGTATATCTGTATCTCAGCCTTTTTTCTTTCTTCCTTTTTTAAAAGTTATTTATGAGAGGGAGAGAGAATGTGGTGGGGGAGGGTCAGAAGGAGAAACTCCCTGCTGAGCAGGGAGTCTGATGCAGAAGGTGATCCTGAAATCCAGGATAATGCCCTGAGCCCGAAGGCAAGCACTTAACCAACTGAGCCACCCAGGCACACTCTCAGCCCTTTTTCTATCATACACTACAAATGTTTTTTACTTACTTATCATTTGTCTTGATTTCATCTGCAACACTTTTTTTGGCCAACAGAAATTCTTAATATTTATATAGTAGAGGTTATTAATCTTTTTATTTAAGGCTTATGGGTTTGTATCTTGCCTAAAAGGCCTTTCCTATTCCAAGACTGCAAAAAAAAATTTTCTCCTATTTTCCCTTGTATCACTTTTGTGGTTTTAATGAACTATTTTCTTAAGCTATTAATGTGTTTAACTGAAACTGAAAATCAGCACCCACATAAACGATTATATAAATGAAATATAAATTGCTACAAACATTTAAGAAGTGGATATGATTTCATATATTATAAAATTAAAAACACACATACCACATGCCTAACAATTCTACTTCTAGGATCCAATCTATTCTATAGAAGAGCATGAGCATGTAAAGATAAACAAACCAAGATGTTCACCGAAGTTCTCCTGCCAAAAGAAGAAACATCTAACAGGCCATCAGTATAGAAATGATTAACTAGATTATGCTTCAGCCATACTAGTCATATCCATAGCCAAGATCTATATGTATTGACTTGGAAAGCTAGCAGTATTATCAAAGACAACTGAAAAGAGCAAGCTGCAGATTAGAAAATGTTAACTACATCAAATTATGAGTGCGTGCGTGCGTGTGTGTGTGTATCTGTATCTATATATATACACAAACGCTTACATAAGCATAAGAAAACATTAGGAAGGATATATTGCCAAGTATCATTGCTAGTTACATTAGGGTAGGAGCACTGGTAGTGTTACAAAACTACATTTCTGAAATTAAAAACAAACCAAAACATTATTTTCTAAGAGTAAATCAATCAAAGTATAAATGCTTAGGGCCTGCCCCACAAAGTCTGATTTCAAAAGAACAACTGCACAACAGAATTTTTACCAGGTAAAGAATACCTAGACTTAAACTTCTCAGACTCAGAATCTGTATCAGCTGAAGATGACTTCTTTAAACCCCTGAGAACCTTGTCTGATTGGATAGAAACAGCTCTTTTCCCACTGCAAGGGGGGTTTGGCACAAGCTTCCAGTTCCAAACCTGGTTTGAATTCCTAGGAAACTATACGTGCAGAACTTTAGCCTTGCCTTTCCCATTTCCCTAGCAAGGGTTCTTAGCTGATCCTCCACCAGCGAAACTTTCATAATTACACATAAAATTTTATGTAGTATGTTTTAATAGAAAGAGAATTTATTGCTCACCCAGATCTTCCAAACCCAGCTTCCCCCACCAAAAAACTTAAAGATAATCATGTAAAACTAAATTTGGATACTTGTGAATCCAATTCACAAGACTTATACCAATTTGGGCACAACTTTTATTTTTGGTGTCAATTTCACTGGGCTTTATGTTGTCAATATAAAAGGATATGGATTGTCTGCTTTTTTCCCTTAAATCTTATTTTGTCTGATTTAAATTATTGTCATCTCTCTGTTTAATTCAGGTCTGATAAATAGATCTTTCCAATTTGGGAGTAATTTTTACCTCCCATTATTTTGTGTTAGGTCAGTCTCTTACAAACATTATACGGGACTTTATTTATGGGTCTAAATGGAGAACATCTATGCTTCCAGTATAATGTTTGGCTTTTTATGCCTCTTTTCTCTCTTCATATTTGCCTTTACCCTATGAATTAAACTCAAATATTTTAATTTTAATTCTACAAGTGCCTCAAACATTTCAAGGACACTATTAAAACAACAGTAATCACACAATAACATTAAGACAATATTTACCTATTTATTCTAATCTGAAACCAAATAAGGTATCTAATGCTTTCTCATATCTTCTTCCCTTCCCTTTCTCATTATTAATTTTTCTCCCATCTCTCCTCTATTATGTTCCACTGTTTAATTTAATAAACTGGTAATCATTTTTTTTTGTTACAATGACTATAAGCAACCACCCAAAGCAAATGTCTTCAAAGGATTAGGAAGAAAGCAAATAGCAGATGAAACAGGATGTCAATTTAGACTACTTGAGTGTCAGTTTTATTTGCAATTTCTTGCAAATCCAAGAATGTGGTCAAAATTCCTTGTAGGGGCTCCTGGGTAGTTCAGTAGGATGAGCTTTTGGCTCAGGTCGTGCTCTCACAGTCCTGGGATTAAGCCTGAGCAGGGAGTCAGCTTCTCCCTCTCCCTCTGTTCCTCCCTCCTGCTCATGCTCTCTCTCAGTCTCAAATAAATAAAAAATCTAAACAAAACAAAAACTCCTTGTAAACTTTAGCTCTAGCAAAAAAAAAAAAAAAAAAAAAAGTTGGAGGTAAAGAGAGTTGATAAAAGGCCCTCCTTTCCCCTAGCACCTTGATGTAAGGAAAAAAGCTTCAACAAGACCACTTGGAAGAGCTTATGACATGTCTTCTAGAACTAGAGTCATAGAAGACCAGTGACTGACTCAAGACTGAGAGGAGCATAGATTTTCTGGTGGTTGCTCTCGCGGCAGACTGAAATGGGTGATGATTACACTGGGATGGGCTTGTACCCCAAATTTTTCTTGTGGTAAAGGATGCAAGTTTTCCATGAACCATTAGCTAGAGATAGATAGTATGGGGTTGTCTTTTTTTTTTTTTTTTAAGATTTTATTTATTTATTTGACAGAAAGAGAGAGATCACAAGTAGGCAGAGAGGCAGGCAGAGAGAGGAGGAAGCAGGCTCCCCACCGAGCAGAGAGCCAGATGCAGAGCTCAATTCCAGGACCCTGAGATCATGACCTGAGCCAAAGGCAGAGGCTTTAACCCGCTGAGCCACCCAGGTGCCCCAGTATGGGGATTGTCTTAAATCCTGTTCAAGAGGCCCACCTGGAGGTGAGGGGACCAAGCAGAAAGATGTCCAAGGAGGAGGGAGTTGTAAGTGACTACTCAAAAGAGACATACAATTGCCTACATCAAGAAAAGTGAAAATGGGATAATCCCAGGAAAACTGGTGGTGGGGTGGTAGGCTGCTTCTAAAATGGCTTCCAGTGATCTTTATTTCCTGGTACTCATGGCTTGTGTACTCCTCTCTCGAGTGTGTGCTAGATCTAGTTACTTTCTTCCAATGAATAGAATATGGCAAAGGTGATAATGATATAATTTCCAAGATTAGGTTACAAAAGACTGTCACGTATATCTTTTTGACTCTTCCCCTCTTCCTTTAACAAAGCAAGTGAGTTGCTCTATGAAGAAGCCTATGTGGGAAGGTACTAAAGGAAGGCTCTAGCCGACAGCTCATGAAGAAATGAGCCCATTAGGCCATTGGCGCACGAGGAATTGAATCCTGCCAACAACTACTAGAGTAAGTTCAGAAGCAAATCTATCCCCTAGTCAAGTCTTAATATGCCTGATCTTGTGAGAGACACAGGGGTAGAGGATCCAGGTAAGCCATGCCTAAGATTCTTGATCCACAGAAATTGTGAGATAACAAACGTGTTGTTTTAAGCCACTAAGTTTTGGAGAGATGAGTTATGTGGCTAAAGATAATACTGGGTGGCTCTGAAGAAACTACAAAAGAATTCATAAGCAAAACAATCAGCTCTAAACAGTCGCCAAGTCCAGACAGCATCAACACCTGCACACAACAGTCACAGTCAGGTAAGAACTTTCCCGCCACCTTCTACCGGACTTCATGCCCAGACGGCTGAAGAATGCTATAAGAGCAGTTAGTAAGTCAGGTAAAGTCGGAAAAATTAGTTGACCCCTCCTCCTTCCCACAGTAGTAGGCCAACCTACCTAAGGAGGTATAAGCTATAAAGCTTCTTTGGAAGGGCAAAATTTTGGCTTTAAATAAAGTCTGAACTTTTAAATCATTACACAGAATTGACCATATTAATTACTGAACTTGGTTTGCTTTTGTGACTAGGACTGATTTGGGGGCTTTTCATTAGCAGAGAGTGACCACAAGAGTTACAGGACCTTATCCAAAGAGACAAGAACAATGTTAGCATCACAAAATGCTTTGAACACAGAGTAGAGGCAAAACAAAGCTTCAAGTAAGTAAAATGGGCAAAGACGACACAGCAATTAAATCACAGAGAGGATAGCAAAGGTGGGAGACCTATCAAGATGAAAACCAAGCAAGGCATGAAGATAAGACTTAAGAGACAATCCGCCAGGCTAGACCCAAACTTCTATAAACGGTAGTTTCCCAACACACAGGCTCCCATGGTTCACAGAGAAGTTCACATAATTAACAACAGTCATGATGTCCATGATGTCCAATTTCAATTTAAAAATCAGTAAATACACTTACACCTGTCAGAATGGCCAGAATCAAAAAAGACAAGACATAACAAGCGTTAGCAAGGATGTGAAGGAAAAGGAACACTTGTTCATTGTTGGTGAGAATGCAAACTGGCGCAGCCACTGTGAAGGTTCCTCAAAAAATTAAAAATAGAACTACCGTATGATCCAATAGTTCCACTATTGGGTATTTACCCAAAGCAGATGAAAACACTAACTTGAAAGGAGATATGCACCCTGTGTTTATTGCAGCATTATCTACAACAGCCAAGATATGGAAGCAACTCAAGTGTCTAAATTGATAGATGATGGATGGATAAAGACACAGAATATAGGCACAATGGAATATTACTCAGCCATAAAAAGAATGGTATCTTGCCACTTGCGACAACATGGATGAACTAGTTGGTATTATTATGCTAAGTCAAGTAAGTCAGAGAAAAACAAATACTGTATGATTTCACTTACATGTGGAATCTTAAAAACAAATGAATAAACAGCAGAATCAGACTGATAAATACAGAAACAAACTGATGGTTGCCAGAGGGGAGTCAGGGGATGGGCAAAATGGGTAAAGGGGCGTGGGAGGTGCAGGCTTCCACTGACAGGATGAGTAAGGCACAGGAATAAAAAGTATTGCACAGAGAATATAGTCAATGATAATGTAATAGAGCTATACGGTGACAGGTGGTGGCTATAGTTGTAGTGAGCCCTGCACAAGATACACAGTTGTCAAATCACTATGTTGTGTGCCCGAAACTAGTGTAATATTGTGTGTCAACTGTACTCAAATTTTAAAAAAAGCATATAATACATATTTTTAAAAATCAATAAATATAACTTATTTTCTAAAACTGAACAGTGTGAGAGTTTACATTCATATACTCTTTATACCTACTGAACAAATAAGTACAGTAAATATTATATAACCATGTTCATGATTCAGATATTTAGTGAGGTTTATCACTCAACTGACATAGCTAGCTACTTGTGGGTTTGACCACTAATCTGTTCTAACTTTTATTCTTAGTTTATATCCAAAACAAACTGCTGGTTAAAGACTGAGAGCTAAGAAAACAAGAGGAAAATGAATGTTGAACAGAAGTTAATGAAGAGAGTAAAATGGTACTAATCCTGTAAATTTACTTAAAAAAATTATTCTTACAAAAATAAAAATATTCTTTTGAAAATGGAATTTATATGGTCAATATCAAGATTCTCCATTTGAGTCAGCATTGAAAGGAGAAAAAAATGGTGACAAGTACACCCCAATTTAGGATTTTATTTTAAAAAGTTAATTATACTTTAGGATTATAATTTTGGTGACTATCTTTTCACATCTTTATATAGACACATACATTTTACATAAATGGGATAGATCACAGAAGCTATTTTATCCTGGGGATCCTTTTTCTTTTAAATAGAGAAGTGTGTGTCTATTGAGTGAATGAATGATGCTTACCTCCACAACCTCTCTCAGATTTACTTATCACCAGACAAGCACTACTTAGAACTATGCTTTTCTCTACCTTCATATATATATACAAATGTTGTATACACAGGCAGAAATTTTTCTGGAAAGAGGGAGACTACTGTATTTCACACGTGTACACACACTGAATCATACTTTATAAAATTGTCCGCATCATCAAAGGTCCTTGACTTCAACCAGCTGCATAATAATCCAATGACTGGATAACCTATAATCATTCAACTTTTCCCTGAGGGGATTGGGCATTTACCCTATTTTTAGTGGTTTCGCCCTTTAAAAAGGCTATAGTAAACATACTTAGATTTTTATGCACTGGTGCTTCTATTTCCAGGAGACAGATTTCTAGGAGTGAAATTGTTGGATCATAGATTAGAGATATTTTTCATTTTAATAGATATTGCCAGGCTGCCTTCAAAAAAGGCTGTAATAATTCACATTTCCACTAAGGTATGAAAATGACCTCCCTTCCAATCTTTGACAGCATTAGGTATTATTGCTCTTTTAAATTTGCATTTCCCTGATTAATGATGAGGTTAAGCATTTTTTCATAGGTATACTGGCCATTAGGACTTACCCTTCAGTGAACTGCCTATTCATATCATTTTTGCACATTTCTCTACACAGAACTGTCTCTTTACTATTCATTTGTGATATATTAACCTGGTATCTGTAATTTCTATTGCAAATATCTTTCTCTGTTACATAATATGTCTACTGACCCATTTTCTTCTTTTGAGTTCCTGGATACCACGTCTCCTGGCACTTCCCCCACTCCCCCCCATCCACTTCTCAGTAGTCGCCTTTCCTAGCTCCTCTTATCTACACTTATCGCCTCAGTGGTCTCTTTGGACTCCAAGGTTTTGAATACCATCTGTATCCTGATGATGAATCTCATATTTCTACCCATTGAACTCCAGACCTCCCTTCTGAGGGCTTCGCGTTCACATACTTGGGTGTCTAACAGGCATTTTAAATTCAAGGGGTCTAAGAACAAACTCTTAATCTTATGGCCCAACCTGCTTATATTTTGGTGTCCCCCAGGTGAATAATTGGCATTAGTGTCCAACAGGCTGCTCCTAGTAGAAAGCTAGAAGTCTTTATTATTTCTCTCCCATATAGATATATTTAATACTGAATCCTTCCAATTATACTCCCCAAATGGATCACCGAACTAGCCAATTCCTTCTGTATTTGTTGCTGTCCCCTCTGGTCTACCCTGCATTATCTAATGTCTGCACTTCAACAAAAGCTTCCTAACTGGGCTCTTTGTGTCCACCTCCCAACCCCCCACCTCTGCCCCCAACAATCAGTTCAGACTCTAAACATGAGTCAGATTATGTCATTCTGCCCCAAATTCTCCAAGGGCTTTCCGTATTTTTTAAAATCCTAAACTTAGTACTAAAAGTGTAAGACCCTACATGGTATGTCTATGCCTTTGAACTCTCCTGCCCTCCTCCCCTAGTCCCTGCTCTTTCTGTATCAGACTCACATGCCTTCTCCGCCTTCCTTAAATGCCAGGCTCATTCCTACTTTCCCCCCAGAGAGTAGTAACACTCTTTCCCATAGAACATCCAACTCTTTTCAAATGTTACATTTTCTTTTCTTTTTTTAAAGATTTTATTTATTTATTTGACAGAGAGAGAGAGAGATCACAAGTAGGGAGAGAGGCAGGCAGAGAGAGAGGGGGAAGCAAGTTCCCTGCTGAGCAAAGAGCCTGATGTGGGGCTCGGGGCTCGATCCCAGGACCCTGAGATCATGACCAGAGCCAAAGGCAGAGGCTTAATCCACTGAGCCACCTCAAATGTTACATTTCCTTTTTTTTTTTTTTTTAAAGATTTTATTTATTTGACAGTGAGAAACACAGTGAGAGAGGGAATGGGAGCGGGAGAAGCAGGCTCCCTGCAGAACAGAGAGCCCGATGTGGGGCTCGATCCCAGGACCCTGGGATTATGACCTGAGCCGAAGGCAGACGCTTAACGACCGAGCCACCCAGGCGCCCCTCAAATGTTACATTTCCAAAAAACCCTTCCTTAATCTGCAGAAACACAAACACACATTCACAGAATGTGTCCTCTTAACTTTGCTTCTTTTTCCACAGCTTTTATAAATTATATTAAATTACATATTGCTTTGCTTACTCTATTTATCTGTCTTCTAAACTAAAATGTAAGCTTCATGAGGATAGGAAATTAGTCCACCTTGTTCACTACTAAATCCTTAGCACCCAAAACACTGTCTGGCAAATAGCAGGAATTCAGTAAGTTTTCTTTTTTTTTTTTTTAAACCAATGAGTAACTGTTTTATCATTTTTGACAATGATCATTGTAAAGCTAGCCAGACAATGCTGAAAGCAACCTATAGCTGTAGTTCATTCGTTTTTAATGGTGTATAATATTTTTATGTCAATACACCAAAACTTAATTTTCCATTCTTTGTCAAAGGACATTTAGGTTATTTCCAAGTTCCCTTTTGCCATTATGAATCGTGCTGGTGTGAATATTCTTGCATACATCTTCTAGTGCACATGTTTATGTGTTTCCAGGGTGTAAAACTAGGAATAAAAATGCTGAGTCAGTGAGCCCGGGTGACTCAGTCCATTAAAGGTCTGACTCCTGATTTCAGCTCAGATCTTGATCTCAGGGTCATGGAATCAAGCCCTGTGTTGGGCTCCATGCTGAGAAGGAAGGAAGGAAGGAAGGAAGGAAGGAAGGAAAGAAGGAAGGAAGGAAGGGAGGGAGGGAGGGAGGGAGGGAGGGAGGGAGGGAGGGAGGGAGACAGACAGACAAGAAAGGAAAGGAAAGGAAAGGGAAAGGGAAAGGAAGAAATCCTGAGTCAGAAAGTATGCAAAATTCAACTTTACAACAAAGTTAAATTGGTTTTCAAAGTGGCTGGACCAATTTATATTCTTTCGGTGGTATATAAGAATTCCTGTTGATTCACATCCTCTCCCAGTACACAATGTACTGGCAAATCTCTTGATTTTGGTATTCTCAATGATATTAATTTGTATTTCCCTAATTACTAATAAGGTCAAGCATCTTTTCATAAATTTATTGGCCTTATGTATTTCTTCTATGAAATGGCTATTCATGTTGTTTTGCCCAGTTTTCTATGGCTGTTTGTCTTTTTCTTACTGATTCATTCTGTATACTAGTTTTATTGGTTCGTGTGTAGCAAGCATCTTCTCCCAGTATGTGGCTTATATTTTCTAGTTCATTAAAGGATCTTTTTTGGTTGAACATAGCACTTGATTTTAATATATTCAAATTTATTAATCTTTACTTTCATGGATAATTCTTCCCTATTCTAGGAACACAATATATTTCCCATATGCCCTAAAAGCTTTTTACACTTTCATCTATGTAGAAATGATTTTTTTTTTTTTTTTTTTAAAGATTTTTATTTATTTGACAGAGAGAAACACAGCGAGAGAGGGAACACAAGCAGAGGGAATGGTAGTGGGAGAAGCAGGCTTCCTGCCGAGCAAGGAGCCCGATGCGGGGCTCGATCCCAGGATTCTGAGATCATGACCTGGGCCGAAGGCAGACGCTCAACGACTGAGCCACCCAGGCGCCCCTAGAAATGATTTTTTTTAAAAGATTTTATTTACTTATTTGACAGAGAGATCACAAGTAGGCAGAGAGGCAGGAAGAGAGAGGGGTAAGCAGGCTCCCTGCTGAGCAGAGAGCCCAACGTGGGGCTCGATCCCAGGACCCTGAGATCATGACCCAAGCTGAAGGCAGAGGCTTTAACCCACTGAGCCACCCAGGTGCCCCTAGAAATAATTTTTGTACACTGTATGAAACAGGAATCTAATTTCATATGGAAACTCTATCATTAACACACACGGATATTTAACTCATGATAGTCTCTCTACATTTCCTTCCCCCATCTGCAATGCCACCCTTGTCATATATCACGGTTCCATAAATCTGTGGACCAGTTTCTAAGTTATCTTTCTGTTCTACTGTTTCACACATCTCTCCCTGAGACAAACATTGTCTTAATTTATTATTATCATTTGAAGAATTCTACATTTTGATATCTGGTAGGCTAAGTCCCACCATGTTATTCCTATTAAGAAACATTTTGTCTTGACTTTCCACCCTTCCATATACATTTTAAAGGACAGCAGCAAAAAGAAAACATCATCAAAAAAAAAAAAAAAAGAAAACATCATTTAGAAACATACACACATTTATAACAGCAGCAGAAAGTATAAGATACCTAAGAATAGATGTGTACATAAAATAATAAAGCAATTCAAAAACATTTAAGCCAGCCCAAATAAATGGAGAAATAGACTACATACTTATATTAGAAACTTCAATATTATAAGATACCAATTCTCCCATATTAATCCATGGATATAATCCAAATCCAATCAAAATCTCAATATAGTTTTTATTGTGAATCTCAACAAGCTAATACACTGTTTGCACTCCTCTCTGCCTGATTAGAAGCATACAGAATTTCAAGTTTAATATAAGATATAACACTTTAACCAAAGCATGTCTTAGAATCTAAAATGTGGCAAGCCTTCTCTATCTCCAATGTTAGGGTTGTTTTGTTTTTCCTGTGAAAGTCTAGAAAGTTTCATTATAATTCTGATAATCAGTTGTGATTTGACCTGTCTTCTGCTAGAGTCCATGATGTTTGCAAGCTGACTCTCTCTGAAATATACTTGATGCTTAATTATCATCTCTTTCCTTCTATTTGTCTAACCACTTTCGCATTCGAGATAGGTTCTGCAGAGTCTGTCTTCTATTTGGTTAATTTATTTTCCGTAGCACTGATTCTGCTTGCTATTTGGGGTGTCTATGTACTCTATACTCTGGCCTTTTTATTTAAGAGACTCGCTATATATATACAATTTTTCTTCACTGGTAAAGCATTTGAGAAACACAAGCCCCCAGAAAGAAGGGCTTTGGATGATAAAGCATAGCACAAAAGGACTTTTAAAATGCCTGGGAAGGGGCGCCTGGGTGGCTCAGTCGTTAAGCGTCTGCCTTCTGCTCAGGTCATGATCCCAGGGTCCTGGGATTGAGCCCCGCATCGGGCTCCCTGCTCGGCAGGAAGCCTGCTTCTCCTGCTACCGTTCCCTCTGCTTGTGTTCCCTCTCTCACTGTGTTTCTCTGTCAAATAAATAAAATATTAAAAAAAAAAAAAAATGCCTGGGAAGAAGAAAGAAACAGCAGAAAGGCTGAAGGGAGAAAACACATGCTTTCCTATCAAGGATAGCAGCAATTAACCCTGAATGTCTCTGGAAAGGAACCTGTGCTTTTGACTACAGATACCAGACAAAAGACAAAATCAGTGAATCAATGTACAAGTATGGTAATTCATCAAATGCCACAAAAACTTAACCTATAGTAGTATTATGATTGTAAGGGTTTAGAACCACTTGTTAAAAATGCATTCCACCCTAATCTATTTTTTTTAAAGCTTTTATTTATTTATTTGACAGAAAGAGAGAGATCACAGGTAGGCAGAGAGGCAGGCAGAGAGGGGAGGGGAAGCTGGCTCCCTGCTGAGCAGAGAGCCCATTGTGGGGCTCGATCCCATGACCCTGAGATTATGACCTGAACCAAAGGCAGAAGCTTTAACCCACTGAGCCACCCAGGCGCCTCAAGAAGTTAAATTTTTGGGGAAGCAGGGAGCCTGCTTCTCCCGCTACCATTCCCTCTGCTTGTGTTCCCTCTCTCGCTGTGTTTCTCTCTGTCAAATAAATAAAATCTTTAAAAAAAAAAAAAAGAAGTTAAATTTTTGGATGATTTTCTCAGAGACTCCTTCATTCAGTTTCTGCCTCAGGGATGAAATATATCACATGAAAATTTCAATTAAATCCTGGTATAAAACAAAATTAAACCTTATTTAGATTTTTTTCTTTTTTAACATTAAGTAGGCTCCACAACCAACAGGGCTTAAACTCAATCCCTGAGATCAAGCATTGTGTGCTCTATCAGCTGAGCCAGCCAGGCACTCTATAAACCATATTTAATCTTTTTTTTTTTTAAGATTTTATTTATTTATTTGACAGAGAGAGACACAGCGAGAGAGGTGGAACACAGGCAGGGGGAGTGGGAGAGGGAGAAGCAAGCTTCCTGGGAGCAGGGAGCCAGATGTGGACTCAATCCCAGGACCCTGCGACCATGACCCGAGCTGAAGGCAGACGCTTAACGACTGAGCCACCCTGGCACCCCTTACCATATTTAGTCTTCAAATATGATTGTTTTTGACAAATAAAGGTGGTGACTTAGCTGAACCATCGTGACCATCTTACCTATGCAAAAACTCATTCAGTCATTTAGATAATCAGAGTTATTTTCTCAGCACTATCTTTTTTCCTTGTTCTCAATTCTATCCAACTGCCTCATCTAAGGCTAAGCCTGGACAAACTACGTAGGTTTGCCTTCAGTCTTACCTCTTCATCTGTAACTTCCTCTCTTGTTCTAGTTTATGCATATGATAGCACAGATCACAATGACCCTAGTACTTTATTTCTCAGCTCTTACCTTCCCTACATATGCTACCACAGGATCTCACTGCCTTGAAAACATCTTGTTCAGAGTCCTGTACTTTGCTTATTTAAATAAATTACAATAAGCACAACAATCAACAAAATAAAAAGGGAACCCACACAACAAGGGAAAATATTTGCAAATCATGTTTCTGATAAGTAGTTAACATCCAGTGTATATAATGAACTCCTATAACTCAAAAGCAAAAAACAACCCAATTAAAAAATGGGCAAAGAACTTGAACAGATATTTCTCCAAAGATATGCAAACAGCCAATAAGCACACAAAAAGATGCTCAAAATCACTAATCACTAGGGAAATGCAAATCAAACCCACAATGAGATAGATACCATCTCACACCTGAGATGGCTACTCTAAAAAAGAAAAAAAAAATCCAGGACTCCTGGGTGGCTCAGTCGGCTAAGAGTCTGCCTTTGGCTCTCATGATCCCAGGGTCCTAGAATCAAGTTCCACAGATATCTGGCTCCTTGCCTAGCAGGGAGCCTGCTTCTCCCTCTGCCTGCCATGCCCCCTGCTTGTGCACGCTCTCTCTGACAAATAAATAAATAAAATCTTAAAAAAAAAAAAAAAATCCAGAAAATAACAAGTGTTGGCAAAGACATGGAGAAATTCGGGGCACCTGGGCAGCTCAGTGGGTTAAGCCTCTGCCTTCAGCTCAGGTCATGATCTCAGGGTCCTGGAATAGAGCCCAGCATTGGGCTCTCTGCTCAGCGGGGAGCCTGCTTCCCCCTCTCCCTGCTTCTCTGCCTACTTGTGATCTCTTTCTGTCAAATAAATAAAATCTTTAAAAAAACAAAAGATATGGAGAAATTGGAACTTTTGTGTACTGTTGGTGAGAATGTAAAATGGTATAGTTCCTATGAAAAAAGTCCCTATGGCATTTCCTCAAAAAATTAAAAATAGAATTATCATATAATCTAGCAGTTCCACTCCTGGTCACATACCCATATCAATTAAAAGCAAGGTCTTAAAGACATATCTGTACCCTTATGTTTACAGCAACATTATTTATAATAGCTAAAAAGTGGAAGCAACCAGGTTTTCATCAGTGGATGAATGGATAAACAAAATGTGGTAATACATATAATGAAATACTAGTTAGCCTTAAAAAGGAAGAAATTCTGACAAATCCTACAACATGGACAAACCAAAAGGACATCATGCTAAGTGAAATAAGTCAGTCGTAAGAAGACAGGTACTGTATGATTCCACTTACATGAGGTACTTAGTCAAATTCATAGAGACAGAAAGTAGAAGAGTGGTTGCCAGGGGCTTAGGGTAGGGGGAGAGGAGTTACTGTCCAACAGGTACAGAGTTTCACTTCTGTGAGATGAGAGGAGTGTTAGGCAGATGGTGGTGACGGCTGCACAACAACGGGAATATACTTAATACTAATGAATTACACACTTAAAAATAGTTAAGATGGTAAATTTTATGTTATGCATATTTGCCACAATTAAAATGGAAAAAAAAAAAAGATAAACACATAAATAGCTCATTCCAAGTCTGGTTTTGATCCTTTCTTTACCTCAACTTCTAATTTTCTAAATTAAATCAGTTTTCTCCCTAACCGTCAAAATAGTGTGAATTCCATATGTCCTTTGCTTCCTCTTCTCATCCCATGAAGGTGAGTAAAGAAGAAAATGGATTTTAGTGCAGCTCTTTCCAGTAATTTGCTCCGTAACCCTGAGCAAATCACTCAATCAAAAAGACTAATGCATTTTAGTTTTCTTATCCATCCCTCCCCCAATAACAACATAGCCAATATAACAACACTGGAAGTCATCTTAAATCTTGTCTCATGAGTTACTATCATTGAACTTTTCTTCTCTTTTTTTCAAGATTTTGTTTACTTATCTGACAGAGACAAGATGAGAGAGGAAACACAAGCAGTGGGAATGGGAGAGGGAGAAGCAGGCTTCCCGCTGAGCAGAGAGCCCAACACAGGGCTCAATCCCAGGACACTGGGATCATGACCTGAGCTGAAGACACAGGCTTAAAGACTGAGCGACCCAGGTGCCCCAACTTTTCGTTAAAGACTTCAAAACTGTCTGCAGTGAGTGACGAAGCAATAGAATAAAATGTAAGGTAAGATTAATTTAGGATGCAATGTTATCTCTCTCTGATGAATAAGAGTATAGTCCTATCATAAATAATACAGAAATAAATTTTTCAAAAAATAGACAAGAAACATTCCCCAACTCATTTCTTGAGGGGTGCCAATATTCCTCTGATACCAAAACCAGACACAGACATCACAAAAAAACAAAACTATGGATCAATATCACTTATAATTAAGATGCATAAATCTTCAACAAAATACCAATTAGCAAACTGAATCCAGCAACATAAAAAAAACTATGCCGCACTTTTATCAATGGACAGATCATCCAGACAGAAAATCAATAAGGAAATAGTGGCTTTGAATGACACATTAGACCTGATGGACTTAACAGATATATACAGAACATTCCATCCCAAAATAGCAGATTACACATACTTTTCAAGTGCACAAGGAACATTCTCCAGGACATATCACACGTTAGGCCATAAAATGAGTCTCAATATATTTAAGATACTGAAATCCTATCTAGCATCTTTTCTACCATCATAGTATGAAACTAGAAATCAATTACAAGGAAAAAAATGGAAAAAACACAAACACGTGGAAGCTAAGCAATACACTACTAAACAACCAGTGGGTCAATAAAAATATCAAAGATGAAATAAAAAATACAGGGAGACATGGGGCACCTGGGTGGCTCAGTGGTTTAAAGCCTCTGCCTCTGGCTCAGGTCATGATCTCAGGGTCCTTGGATGGAGGCCCGCATCAGGCTCTCTGCTCAGCAGGGAGCCTGCTTCCCCCACCCTTCCCCCCGCCCCCCCGCCTGCCCTTCTGCCTACTTGTGATCTCTCTCTGTCAAATAAATAAATAAAATCTTAAAAAAAAAAATACAGGGAGACAGATGAAAATGAAAACACAACAGCCAAAACACTGATGAAAAAAACTGAAGACAACACAATGGAAAGATAAACTATATTCATGGACTGGAGGAATTAATATTGTTAAAATGTCCGTAACTGCCCAGAGAATGTACAGATTCAATGAATTACTTTCAAAATACCAACAGCATTTTTCACAGAACTCGAATAATCATAAAATTTGCATAGAATCACAAAGACCTCAAATAGCCAAAGCAATCTTGAAAAAGAAAAACAAAGCTGGATATAACACAATCCAAGATTTCAAGATATACATAAAACAGTAGGTACTAACACAAAAACAGATACACAAATCAATTTAACAGAATAGAGCACAGAAATAAGCCCATGCTTACATGATCAATTATGATGTTGGGAATAATAAATGATGTTGGGAAAACTGGACAGCTACATGCAAAAGAATGAAACTGGACCACTTTCCTATACCAGACACAAAAATAAACTCAAAATGGATCAAAGACCTAAATGTGAGGCCTGAAACCATAAAAACTTCTAAAAGAAAACACAGACAGTCACCTCTTGAACACTGGCCTTAGCAACATTTCTCTAGATACGTCCTCTCAGGCAAGGGAAACAAAAGTAAAAATAAATTACTGACACTACACCAAAATAAAAAGCTTTCGGAGAAGGAAATCAGCAACCTACTGAATGGGAAAAGATATTTGGAAATGACATATGCAATAAGGTGTTAATATCCAAAATATATAAATATATATACTTATATATATATATACATATATACTTATACTAGTATATAAATATATATATATGTATGTATACTACTCAATAGCCAAAAAAAAAAAAAAAAAAAACCAAAATCTGATTAAAAAGTCAGCAGAGGACACAAATAGACATTTTTCCAAAGGAGATATTCTGGTGGCCAACAGACTCATGAAAAGATGCTCAGCATCACCAGTCATTAGGGAAATGCACATCAAAATCACAATGAGATATTACCTCACACCTGCTAGAACAGCTATATCAAGAAGACAAGAAATAACAAGTGTTAGCAAGGATGTTTAGAAAAGGGAGACCTCATGCACTATTGGTGGGAATGTAAACTGGTGTAATCACTGTGGGAAACCAGTATGGAGATTCCTCAAAAAATTAAAAATAGAAAAAAAAAAAAAAAAAATTAAAAATAGAAATACCCTATGACCCTAGTAATTATACTACTGGGTATTTACCCAAATAAAATGAAATTCAGTAAGATAATATGCACCCTTGTATTTACAGCAGCATTATTTACATTAGCCAAGTTATGCAAGCAACCCAAGTGTCCACCAACAGATGAATGGTTAAAGAAGACGTGGTACCCATAGACAATTATTACTCAGCCATAAAAAAGGATAAAATCTTGCTATTTGCAATAACATGGATGGATCTAGATGGTATTACGCTAAATGAAATAACTCAGAGAAAGACAAATACCATATGATTTCATGTATATGTGGAATCTAAAAAACAAAACAGAAACAATCTTGAATAAAGAGAACAAACTGGTTATTGCATGAGGGGACAGGGTTGGGGGGATAGATGAAATAGGAGAAGGGAATTAAGAGATACAAAATTCCACTTATAAAATAAATAAATCACAGCATAGGAGAAGAGCCAATAATACTGTAATAACACTGTACTGTGTGGTGACAGACGGTGACTACAATTAGGCCAGCACAGTGTAAGACATAGGGCTGGCGAATCCCTGTCATACACCTGAAACTAATATAACATTGTATGCTAACTACACTTCAAAAAACCAACCAAAAAAACACCAAGCACCGAAAGGACTTGGATGCCACTCAGGAAAAGAATTTCAGAACACAAGATAAAAGGTGACAGGAAAATAATCAAATTGAGCAAAAACTAGAACCTGCTCCAACATAACAGAACATTATAAAACAAAGAAACTAAGCCAAATCATTTAAGAAGTGAGGGAAATAAACTCACCTGTAGGAAGAAAGGCCAAAACAGAAGACAGTGTAAAGACATTATTTGGAATGAGGAAGCATTTAATTCTACTGAACAGAGGGGAATGAGGTAGACATTGATTCACTGACAAGGAGAGACATCTAATAAAAGAAGACACTTTTAAGATTAATGGGTTAGCACTGTTACTGGGTTTCACAACATACAAGGGTCAATTGGTAGTCAATTTCATGTGTGCTGGCAGATTGGGAAAGCTAGAATGATAGGGAAGGAAAGGACTCAAACTTCTTTAATAAAACTGGTTTTGATGTTTTGTGTTTTTTTTTTTTATATTATGTATCATAACCCAGAGACTTTATCCCAGGAACGCAAGACTGGTTCAATCTCAGGGTCCTGGGATCGAGCCCTGTGTCAAGCTGCACACTCAGCAGGCAGCCTGCTTCCGGATTCTCTCTTCCTCTACCCCTCTTCCTGCTCACTCACTCTAATAAATCTTTTTTGAAAAATAAAGTATAGCAGGATGACAAATAAGTAAAAATAAAAAGTTTTGGCATGTATCATCAGAGACCAAGTTGAAAATATAAAAGAGGGGCGCCTGGGTGGCTCAGTCGTTAAGCGTCTGCCTTCGGCCCAGGTCGTGATCCCGGGGACCTGGAATCGAGCCCTGCATCGGGCTCCCGGCTCTGCGGGAAGCCTGCTTCTCCCGCTACCATTCCCTCTGTTTGTGTTCCCTCTCTTGCTGTGTTTCTCTCTGCCAAATAAATAAAATCTTTAAAAAAAAATATAAAAGAAAAAGGTTGACTTTAATCCTTCAACAAATACTTAGTTTTTTTGTGAGCCAGGCGCTGTTACAGGCATTAAGGATACACCAACAAATAAGGGGCAAAATAAAATAGAAAATAATTCTATTAAATAAGTAAATTACTTAGTATATAAGAATATAAATAAAGAGCTATACAGGGGCACCTGGTGGCTCAGTGGGTTAAAACCTCTGCCTTCGGCTCAGGTCATGATCTCAGGGTCCTGGGATCGGCCCCGCGTCGGGCTCTCTGCTAGTCGGGGAGCCTGCTTCCCCCTGTCTCTCTGCCTACTTGTGATCGATCTCTCTCTCTGTCAAATGAATAAATAAAAAAAATCTTTAAAAAAAAAAAAAAAGAGCTATACAAAATCAGAACCAAGAATGAAGATGGGGTTGTGATTTTAAACTGATGGTAAAATTTCTTGATGACACCTGCATAGAGACGCGGAAGCGGTCTGAGACGGATGTAGGAAGAGCCTGAGCAAAGTCCCTGAGGCAGTAGCATGACTGGCACATTAAGGAGCAGGGAGGAGGCCCCAGACCGGACAGGAGCAAAAAAGAGAGGAGGCTGCATGTCCACCCCGTTTTAACAGATGGCCGTGCCCGCACTGTTGAGAGCTGACTTTCAGAGGGCAAGAAGGGAAAGGGAGACAAGCTAGAAATCAACTCAAATAATATATTTAAGAGACAACACTGGCTTAGATAAGGATAGTAGCTTTGGAAGTTTTGGGATTCTGCATATACTCTGAAGTTGGAATTAAGAGGATCTGCCAACACACTAGGTGTGGGAGAAAAGCTACGATGTCAGGGGTGACACTAAGGTGCGTGTTCTGAGCTACTCAGATGCCATTTATAAAAGCATTGGCAACAGGAAACAACACTAAGTCTTTAAAAATGCGTGGCTCCTTTAGGAAGAAAAACCACAAAACTCTACCAAGACAGAAAAATAAATAGAAACATTTCATGCCTCTGGCAGGAATGTTTCAATATTGTTAAAAGGATCATTTCTCCTATTAATTTACAATTTAATTCACTTCCAACTGAAATTCCATTGCGATTTCTCTTGAAATGCAAGGTGTTTCTAAAGTCAATCTAGAAAAACAAGTGAAAATGGTTAAGAATAATTATTCTTCATAAAAGGATTAATTATGAGAAACTTGCTCTTCTCTGCCTAAGATGAATATCCACAGGGCTTCCTCCCTTCCTTGGGGTCCCTGTTCTAATGCCATCTTGGAGAGGCTTTCCCCGAACCTTCTCCATAAAACACAGCAAGATCCTCTCTTCGCTCTGTACCACTGCGAGCACTTCCTGTCCCCTTTAGCTATTTTTCGCCTTAGAGAAAAATCGCTGGACGGTAGGTTCTTCGAGATGTTCTGTACTGGAAACTCTGCCTGTGTGGGGAACGGTGCCTGGAGCAGAGGAGGTATTCACTGAGCAGTTGTTGAACGAAGGGCTGAATTAACACGCACTACCGGAGACAGAAGACGCGGCATCGGCACGCTGAGCTGTTCAGAGTACAGGCTCTAGAACCAGGGATCAGGCTTATCACTTCCTGGAACTGGGCAATCTTTGGAAAGATACTTAAAATCTTTCTGAACTTCAGGATTTTCATCTGTAAAGAAGGGCCATCAACATGAATAGCACAGGGTTACGTACTGACAAATGAAGTAATGGCATATAAGCTCTCGATAATTAATGCTAAGACTTTCTCCTAATTGTTTTTCCTTACAATAAGCCTACTTTTAAATCAGTTCCCTCAAAATTTCTATTGCCTAATTCTAGTTCCACCCTAGAAACTAATACTAGCTTAGCTTCAACTATGTGTCAGGTACTAAGTTCTTACACCAACCTTGTGGGGGGAGGTAATACCAACTCCACTTCAGAGAAAAGGAAACAGAGGCTGTGGGAGATCACACAATTTGCCCAACACCACGGTGAGTAAGTGGTAGAGCTTCATTTGAACCTATACTTTTGGCTCCAAAGCATACGCTTTTTCTGCTACTCCCTACTTCCTATTTCTTTTTGTATGTGAGTCCCTTAAATATTTGAAAAACACTATGAGCACGTACATCTTTCCTTATTTGACTAAACATTCAAATCCCTGATTATGTCCTTATACGTCTTTCTTTCTAGGCCCTCATTGTCAAGAATTCATTCTAATTTGTTGAGGTCTCTTAATTTTTGGCATCTTAAATTACATCTGACCCTTGAACAATATGGGTCTGAATGGCAATGGCCCATGTATATGTGAGGTTTTTCTAATACAGTACTGTAAATGTATTTTCCCTTCCTTATCATTTTCTTAACAATATTTTCTTTCTCCAGCTTACTTTATCGTAAGAATAAATATATATGTGTTAATCAACTGTTTGTGTTATTGGTAAGGTTTTTGGTCAACAGTAGGCTACTTGTACTTAAGTTTTGTGGAAGTCAAAAGTTATACTTAGGTTTTTGACCATGGGGGTCAACGCCCCTAACTCCTGCCCCCTCATTGTTCAAGGGGCAATTGTAATCATTTTTAAAGGGAACAAAATTTTGTAGACCCCAGCTGTCATACAATTTTATCATAATGTTCTAAAACATGCTCAAATATAGCAACAATATATTATAACCATATACTATAAAACCAAGGTTAATTTGTAAAATAAGTAGAAATAAAGTAACATCAATAAAATCCAAATTAATAATATTAATTTAGGGGCACCTGGGTGGCTCAGTGGGTTAAAGCCTCTGCCCTGGCTCAGGTCATGATCTCAGGGTTCTGGGATTGAGCTCAGCATCGGGCTCTCTGCTCAGCAGGGAGCCTGCTTCCTCCTCTCTCTGTCTCTCTTCCTATATGTGATCTTTCTCTGTCAAATAAATGAATAAAATCTTAAAAAATAATTAATATTAATTTAATAGCCTATTATTTTGCTGAAATTATATCCTATTTACAAGGAGAATATGTCTCAGGTTCTCTTGCATTTAAATCCTTACTATGCCGTGGGCTGTGTGATGACTCAGACTTCACACCACTTTTCTCTCTCTGAAGTACCAGCAGGCCTAAGTTTGCACGGCCCATCTAAAATCATTAGGTGACCAGTAAGATGTGGGAGATGAGGGAAAAAGAGCACCTAGGATAATCTGAGGTCTTTGTTTTTGGGGGTGACTGGCTGAATTGTAATCTCTCACAGAAACAGAAATATTTAGGTGGGGAGGGGCAGCTAGATTCGTTTTGACAGTGAATTTGTGACTTCCTCTGCCCACTAAGCCCTTGCTCTTCCATTTCACCTGAGAAATGGCTAGATGGAGCTGTTTAGACGGTAAATGGATGTGTGGGTTTGAAGCCCACAAGAGTTGAGTCTGGGTTTGAAATAGAGTTTAGAAGATATTAAATGATGGCTTGAAGACAAAGAAGATCCTGCAAAGGCACAGTCAGAGAAGTGGAAAAGCCTTTCGAAAAAGAAATACAGGAAGGAAGTCAAGGGAAGAGAATATTTTAAAAGGCAGTATTAAATTCCACAGAAGCAAAAAGGATTGAAATGTGTTCTTTGGATTGGGAGGTCACGGCGACCTTTGGGAGAGCGGCAGAAAGACAGTAAGGCCAGTTATTTAAGAAGCCTCGCTACCAAGGAAAGCAGAAGGAGCGGTGCCTAGCAGACAGGAGAGAGGATTATTTCTGGTCAGGAGAGAAAGAATGAGTGGAGGGGAAAAGGCTGCTGAGGTCCCTTCTCTACTCCCAGGACCTACTCGAGAACCTGGGACATAACAAACATTCCAAAAATATTTACTGAATCTTGACTGCAAGAAGGAAAAGAGTGGAATCAAGCAAGAAGAGGGTCTTAGTATGGAGGACAAGGAAGAGGTGAACGGGAGGGAAACAAACATTTTTTAATCATGTTAAACTCCAGGCTGTTTATGTTCAAAATCCTTGAAATGATCCGGAAAACAAGTCCTTACACTGTTTCCGTTTTACAGAAGAGTCCACTGAGGCCAAGAGATTAGGTAATCTACCCACGGTCATTTGTCTGCTGAGGGACAGAGGCAACATGCAGACGTGACTTTCTCTGCCCACTAAGCCCCTGCTCTTCCATTTCACCTTGAAAATGAACATATGGAATATGAAGGTAAAATGATTTGCTGAAAACGAGGGGGAAACATCTGAGTCGGAGGAGAATAGTAAAGGTATGTCCGAACACCCAAGAAGAATGGACGGGGCCCTGGGGACCTAGATGAAAGCAATCTTGTGGCAGGCCGGGGCTGCATGTCTTTGTGACTAGGTCCTGCCGGCTACAGCAGGCCACCAGCCGGAGCAGACAGGGCACACTATGAGGATGACCCAGGAAGGCGTTTCTAGGATGAATATATCAAAGTAGAAAAGGAAACTAGGGTGGGAGAGTTCAAGTGACCACAGAGGTTAAGTCTGGGTAAGAAGAAGTGAAGCCCAGAGGCGGTGGATGTAGCAAGAGAAAGAGAGGCCCAGGGCTCACCCCGAGTGCACAGCTAGGCTGAAGAAACGGGTGCGCGGGGCAGGGGAAGCGCCCTCCATCACTGTCCTCCCCACGTCACTTCAGCAAGCTGCTCCCACCGCCCACTCCCGTTAACTGCTCTACGTCAGTAATTTGCTTAGCACAAGATAAAAACAAGGGGCACATTTGTTCTGGGTTACCTGATCCCCTGTAGTTAAATAAATCCTCGCCCCAGACAAGGAGTTTATTAAAAACAAACAGTGGAAACCATCGTGTTTCATAACTCTATCACAGGCTCTATCTCCCCCTCCCACTGGCCTTGCACTGGGTAGGACCAGCAGACCCCAACAGCAGCAGAGGACTGAGCTGGAGACCGAGCAGAGCTCTCGAATACCTGGCAGAGCACAAAGATTAACCCAACAGGATCCTTTTAGTTCCAAGATACTTCCATTTGGTATGGTAGGGGTGTTTTCTAATAGAAGTGTACTTATGTTGTGTGAGTCAACCAGCCAGATGTGGGATCCTCAACTGTGTTTACTATACCTTTTCAGAAACGTATCTTTTACAGAAATTGAAGAATGCCATACTATCAACAAGACTAGGTTCTCTCTACTGAGGCTGCCCTCTCTAATAATAGCAAGGAAAGTCTCTTTTTGATTAGACAAAGTGATTTAAAAAGGAAATACAGAACCACTAGAAATGTGTTAGTCCCATGACTTTACACCCACCTCAGAAGGTACCACACTGTGGCTACAGCACAATAAAAAGCTCAGTAAGACTGTTAACTCATTTCAAAAATCCTACTATTGTCGGGGTGTCTGGGTGGCTCAGTCAGTTAAGTGTCTGCCTTCAGCTCAGGTCATGATCCCTGGGTCCTGGAATTGAGCTCCCAGCTCAGCATGGAGTCTCCTTGTCTCTCTCCCTGTTCCCCTCCCCCTGGCTCATGCTCTCTTTCACTCTCTCAAATAAATAAAATCTTTAAAAAAAATCCAACTACTGTCATATACACACATATAAAACTCACATAGATCAATTTCCCTTTGGCCTAACAGACCAGACCAGTGGTTTTCAAATTGTAGGTAGTGAAACTGAGTTAGTGGGTTGCACCTAATTTTATACAAAATCAAAATATAAAAATATCAGAATGCATCACATACAGTATGATTTGGTGAAAACTTATTACTGGGGTGTGTGTATATGAAATTAGTAGCTATTTCTTACTATGGGCTTTATTTCTTACTAAAGTACAAGAAAAGTCTGAAAGCCACCAGACTAGACTGCATCAGAATCAATCAGCAACAATGACATTTCCAAGATCTAAATATTTTCAAAACTATCGACTTAATCCTCATGTAGCAGTTCAGTGAGGGGAAATAAGAACAGTTACGTCTTGTCTGAAAGTAGTTGGTCTCATTTCGAAAGTCAAACAGAGGTCTAGAGGGAATTAGTTTTCAATCTAGTCAACACACATAACCCTAAAAAAAATGAACCAAGGATCTGTCATGCTGCTCCCTCTGACTATGCATTTCCTCCCAAGTTAAAGACGCCATTAGCACAAAAGTTCTACTTCGGTGACAGAGAAAAGGGAAAAACAGTTCCAAAGACATGAGTTTATTTTTTGACATTTCTTCCTACATAAAAATTTTTGAATCTTTTGTGACACTCATTTTTATATTGGTAACCACTTCTGAACCGAACAAACCCAGCACCTCACAGCTCTCATCTTAAATATATTTTGCAATAGAAACTGAGAAGTTAATGTTATGTTATCAAGGATTTTCCAGTCCCCATGGAGGCAACTTTGTTGTTAGCATGGACCCCCCCCTCCACTCTGACAACCAGGTAATGTCCACGTCTGGGCAGCCTTACAGCCTATAATCAGATTTACAGAGTCCACTCAGAGCTCGAGTGTCTGTGACCAAGTGGTTTTCTCACAGATCCTTTCTGTATGCCAACAGAGTCCAGTTTAGTTTGCCCCAGACTTAAGCTATCTGGAACCTCCAGAAATGGCCCACCACATGCAGGAATCTGAGGGAGGGGTACCAATGAGAAGTGCCCACAACGCTCAGAGCCTAGAGCCAAATCAATATTATACAAACACAAGAATATGACTGAAAGACACCTTCCAAACCACAAGAGCATTTACTGAGACTCTACTAGGTTTCTACCATTGTATGATAAGGAGTTTAGTGCTCTCCTGGTAGGTAACTGTTAGGTGTATCTTAACACATGATTCCAAGGGAAAAAGAAGGGAAAGCAAACAGAAATTTAATAAACACATTTTTTAAAAATTTAAATTCAAGTTAGTTAACATATAGTGTAATATTGGTTTCAGGAGTAAAATATAGTGCTTCATCACTTACATATAACTCCCAGGGCTCATCACAAGTGCCCTCCTTAATGCCCATCCCCCCCACACCTCTCCTCTAACAACTGTTAGTTCTCTCCAGTTAAGTCTTTTATGGTTTGCCTCCCTCTCTGTTTTTATCTTATTTCTCTTTCCCTCCCTATGTTCATCTGTTTTGTTTCTTAAATTCCACATATGAGTGAAATCATATGGTATTTGTCCTTCTCTGACTTATCTCACTTAGCATAACACATTCTAGTTTCATCCACATCATTGCAAATGGCAAGATTTCCTTTTTAAAAAAGATTTTGGGGGGCGCCTGGGTGGCTCAGTCGTTAAGCGGCTGCCTTCGGCTCAGGTCATGATCCCGGAGTCCTGGGATCGAGCCCCGGCTCGCTGCTCTGCGGGAGGCCTGCTTCTCCCACTGCCATTCCCTCTGCTTGTGTTCCCTCTCTCCCTGTGTTTCTCTCTGTCAAATAAATAAAATCTTTAAAAAAAAAAAAAAAGATTTTGGGAGACAGAAAACACAAACAGGGGGAGGGGCAAAGGGAAAGGGAGAAGCAGGCTCCCCACTGAGTGTGGAGCCCAACATGGGGCTCGATCCCAGGACCAGGAGATCATGACCTGAGCCAGTCAGATGCTCAACTGAGCCACCCACGGGCCCTGGGATTGCACTTTTGATGGCTGAGTAATATTTCTCTCTCTCTCTCTCTTCACCAACATATGTTGTTTCCAGAGTAAATTTTAGCCATTCTCACAGGTATGAGGTGGTATCTCCTCATGATTTTTGTTATTTCCCTAAGGAGTGATATTGAACATTTTTTCATGTGTCTGTTAGCCATTTGTATGTCTTCTTCGAGAAATGTATGTTCATGTTTTCTGCCCATTTCTTAACTGGATTATTTATTTTTGGGGTGTTGATTTTGATGAGTTATTTATAGATTCTGGATACTAGCCTGATATCCGACGTCATTTGCAAATACCTTCTCCCATTCTGTCAGTTGCCTTTTAGTTTTGTCAATTGTTGCCTTTGCTGTGCAGAAGCTTTTTATCCTGATCAAGTCCCAACAGTTCATTTTTGCTTTTGTTTCCCTTGCCTCCAGAGACGTGTCTAATAAGAAGTTGCTGTGGCCAAGGTTAAAGACGTTGCTGCCTATTTCTCCTCTAGGATTTTGAAGGTTTCTTATCTTACGTTTAGGTCTTTCATCCATTTTAAATTTATTTCAGTGTTTGGTGTAAGAAAAGTGGTCCAGTTTCATTCTTCTGTCCAGTTTTCCCCCATCATCTGTTGAAAAGACTGTCTTTTTTCTTAGTGGATATTCTTTCCTGCTTTGTTGAAGATTAGTTGACTGCAGAGGTGAGGGTTCATTTCTAGGTTCTCTGTTCTGTTCCATTGATCCATGGAATCATACTGTTTTTGTGCCAGTACACACTATCTTGATGACTACAGCTTTGTAATATAGCTTGAAGTCTGGAATTGCGACACCTCCCACTTTGTTTTACTTTTTCAATATTACCTTGGCTATTTGGAGTCTTTTCTGGTTCCATACAAATTTTAGGATTGTTTGTTCTAGTTCTGTGAAAAACGCTGGTGTTACTTTGATCAGGACTGCACTGACTGTGTAGATTGCTTTGGGTGGGTAGTAAAGACATTAAAACAATATTTTCTGTTTAGAAATATTTTCTGTATTTTCTGTATAGAAATGCAAATAATTTCTGTATATTGACATTATATCCTGTGACTTTGCTAAATTCATGTATTCAGCATTAGCAATTTTTTGGTGGAGCCTTTCAGGTTTTCTACATAGAGTATCATGTAGTCTGCAAAGAGTGAAAGTTTGACTTCTTCCTGGCTGATTTGGATGCCTTTTATTTCTTTTTGTTGTTTACCAAGGCAAGACCTTCCAATACCATGTTGAACAACAGTAGCGATAGTAGATGTTCCTGTCGTGTTCCTGACCTTAGGGGAAAAGCTCTCAGTTTTTCCCTATCGCGGATGATATCAGCTGCGGGACTTTGGTATATGGCCTATATGACGCTGTGGTATTAATAAACACAAATATTTAACTGAGTTAATGTCTAGTTACAAGTTAGGCAGACTATATATATATATATATATATATATATAGTCTATGATTCTTAATTAGCAAATTTATTTCATGTACATTTCAACATTTGATTCCAAGGAAAAAAGGGGAAGGAAAATAAGAATTATCATACTCGTAGTTTACAAAGAGGCTATAATAAAAAAAGATGCCCAAACCCGACAAGCCAAGACAGTAGTGGAATGAAGTATGTGTCTTTTAACTCCTGGTATCATTGTCCTTTCCAACATCACAGGAAATCTTGCTCAGATACCTGGAGGATATCCTTCGAAAGGCTTAAAACTCACCAATTATCAGATTACTTCATTTTTTTTTTAAGATTTTATTTATTTATTTGACAGAGAGAGAGAGAGACACAGCGAGAACAGTAGGGGGAGTGGGAGAGGGAGAAGCAGGCTTCCTGCCAAGCAGGGAGCCTGATGCAGGGCTCTGAACCAGGACTCCAAGATCATGACCTGAGCCAAAGGCAGATGCTTAACCACTGAACCACCCAGGCATCCAGATTACATCATTCTTTTTACCTCTATGTAGTTCCCTTTGACCATATAGCTATTTACCTGACTAACTGCAGCAAATTCCTATTTGGTAAGAAAATAGAATAGAAAAATTCGCTTACTAACACAGCTGAGAAGCAATTACATATATGAGTGGCAGTGAAATAACACAGGAAGATAATGTTATAGGGATTAAGAGTACAGTGGCTAGTCATAGTTCTTATGATTTAGCTTCTAGGCTCTACTGAACCAGTAACTCTCATAACTGCTCCACCTGGTATTCAAAGTATATGTATTCTCTCACACATAAAGGTTTTAGAACCTACACTAAGTCAGCACCATGCTATTCACTCAGAACTGATTTTAATGGGTCTCTGCTTTCCCCGTATGCATAACTAAGATCTTAGTTTTTACTGCCTTGTGTCAAAGGGCTTTCAAAGAGATAGAGACTAGAGAAAAATAATATAATAAAAATAATAATACATAATTAAAAATAATATAATCCTGTCACATTAAATGTTCTCTGACATGAGAATGCTGGCCTCCCACCTGCTTCTGAGTACTACATATATACACATATGGTCTTCTCACACACCACCAAATGCCTCTTTGGTCCCTTTACCTACTCTTGTTATCCCATTTCTTATGTTCCTGCGGCATTCTTAATGATCTGGGACTAACACACTTACTCAGTATGTAACCTTAGGTGAATTTCTTAAATCTTGGTTTTCTTAATGGGATATACACCTTACAGTAGCGTTATCAGATACCTGTCCAAAATTGTAATCAAGGCATATATGATACATGATTTGATATGTCATAAATGAGGTATATATATACTCTGCCTAACATGTAAACAAAAAAATTAATTCAATTAAATATTTGTATTTATTAAACTGACAAATATTTTTATTTTTTTTTTATTTTTTATTTTTTTTTTTTTTTAAACTGACAAATATTTTTAAAAATTTGAATCCTTGGGGTACCTGGGTGGCTCAGTGGGTTAAAGCCGCTGCCTTCGGCTCAGGTCATGATCTCCAGGTCTTGGGATCCAGCCCCACATCGGGCTCTCTGCTCAGCGGGGAACCTGCTTCCCCCTCTCTCTGCCTGCCTCTCTACCTACTTGTGATCTCTCTCTCTCTAATAAATAAAATTTTTTAAAAAAAATCAAAACTTCTCTGGGGCACCTGGGTGGCTCAGTCGTTGAGCATCTGCCTTCGGCCCAGGTCAGATCCCAGGGGCCTGGGATCGAGCCCCGCATCCGGCTCTCTGCTCTACAGGAAGCCTGCTTCTCCCGCTACCATTCCTTCTGCTTGTGTTCCCTCTCTCGCTGTGTTTCTCTCTGTCAAATAAATAAAATCTTTAAAAAAAAAAAAAAAATCAAAACTTCTCTACAGGACAATATGACAATGTAATCCAAAGTTTTAAACCACGCACATGCCACTTGACTAAGAAATTCCCAGAGACTTGTCCTGAGGAAGTTAACTAATGATTTTAGCTAAAAGTATGTTTCTCAGGGTATTATTTTACAGTATAAAGCTGGAAATAATCTAGATGTCCCTATAACAGAAACTGGTTATAATTTATAACAAATAGGTCTATACCACAAATTACCAGATGGCTATTACAAATAATGCTATAGGAATATATTCATTGCCATTGAAAGCTACTTAAGAGGGGCGCCTGGGTGGCTCAGTCGTTAAGCGGCTGCCTTCGGCCCAGGTCAGATCCCAGGGTCCTGGGATTGAGCCCCGCATTGGGCTCTCTGCTCTGCAGGAAGCCTGCTTCTCCCGCTACCGTTCCCTCTGCTTGTGTTCCCTCTCTCACTGTGTTTCTCTCTGTCAAATAAATAAAATCTTTAAAAAAAAAAAAAAAAAAAGCTACTTAAGATATAGTGTTTAAATGGGGATAAAAGGCTGAAAAACTGTATATATTACAAAAATGATGTACTTGTACGTGTAGGTTCTTATTCATGATGCTTATGACAAGGTAGAGGTATAGTAATCTTTCTATAATGAATATTATTACTTAAGTAATAAAAACTTTTTACACAGATATTTATAACATAAAAGTCAATCCATTCTCTCTTTTAAATAGCCGAAGACAGTTTCAATAGTTTACAATATGAGCAGGGTTACCTGGCTGATTCAGTGAAGAGAGTGACTCTTGGTCTTGGGGTAGTGAGTTTGAGCCACATGTGGGGTACAGAGATTAATTAATTTTTTTTCTTTTTAGAAGAGGGAGCAAGAGCAAGCGAGCCTGAGTGTTGGGGGGAGAGGGACAGAAGGAGAGGGAGAAAGTCTTAAGCAGGCTCCATGCCAGCACAGATCCCCATGCAGGGTTTGATCTCGTGACCCTGAAATCATGACCTGAACAGAAATCAAGAGTTCGATGCCTAACTAACTGACCCATCCAGGCGCCCTCAAAATACAATCTTTAAAAAAAGTTTATAGTATGAGCAGATTGTTTTATATGCAAGGAATACTACTGACCTTTAAGGATCCTTTAGAGTAGGTACTCTGTGGTGGAAGACCAGGTTTTTTTTAAAATTTCTAATTTGTTACAGACTAACATTTTTATACAGCACATGAAAGATGAACTATTAGAAAAATAAAGTTAAAGTTACACAAAATATAAACTTCATTTTAAAAATTAAATTCAGAACCATGAAATTATCAGATTGCTTAAAAAAAAGTTTCTAAATTCTTACTTTCAATTTCTGCACCTATCTGGTCCTTGACAGGTAACGGTCCACAGACCATGCTCTTAGTAAGCAAGGCTCTAAGTGATTAAGAAGCCTTTTGGCAGTGGACTCATCACTGCATCAAGGAGACTGGATTCTGATTGAATACCTAGACAATCTGCAACAGAAGCTAACTTTCTCCAATAAACAGGAGCATGTGGGCTCTTCCTCTATTTTGTTCACCATACTTACTAGCCTATGATGTTTTTCTTATGCTAATAGACATTTTCAGTAAAGTCATATAATTTTAAATCATCGGTCATTTTCCTGTTTTTCTTATGCTAATAGACATTTTCAGTAAAGTCATATAATTTTAAATCATCAGTCATTTTCCAAAAGAATCAAACACAATCTCATATAGTAGAAACCTGGCTTCAGAGAACTAACATTTTCCAAATCCTGGGGAAACAGTAGTCATTAGGGCACAGCAAAGGGGATGTGCCAGAAATACAGATTCATCTGGTTGAAATGGGAGCAATGAAAAATGTACATATTGATACCAAGGGCTTAAGTTGCCTATCTGCTCCCAGAGTTAAGCAGAAGAAAATGAGACAAAGTGCCAGTCCTTTGGCAACACGATATATTCCCCAGGGAAAAGCTGAGTGAATCCCTGCCCCTCTACCTGAGGAATGAACCGATGATGGGCTTCTCTGGACTCATGCCAAAGAAATAGAACTAGGTTAGAAAGAATTTAAGTCTCAAGTGATTCCCTGAAATTATGTAGCTTGGTTTGTAGAAATAAAGGTTCAGAGTTTAGTAACAGCAAAGAAACTGAAAGTACCATGGATGAGAACTGAGGATTCTCAGTGTTTAGGTATGGAGGGGTGCCTGGGTGGCTCAGTTGTTAAGTGTCTTGCCTTTAGCTCAGGTCATGATCCCAGCATCCTGGGATGGAGCCCTGCATCAGGCTCCCTGCTCAGTAGGAAGCCTGCTTCTCCCTCTTCCTCTCCCCCGCTTGTATTCCCTCTCTTTCTGTCAAATAAATAAATAAAATCTTAAAAAAAAAAAAGAAAGGTATGGAAACACTTTATGGAATTATAATATTTTTAAACTGCTGCAAATTTAATCTGTTGGTAGAAAAATGAAAAACTATACTTAGCACAGTGCTTATACACAGTAGGTGCTCAGTAAAAGCTCAGCTAAGAGTTTAGCTTTTCAAACTGTCCTAGAATGGCAATCAAATGTTTGGTTTTTTTTTTAAGATTTTATTCACTTGGGGCACCTGGGTGGCTCAGTGGGTTAAAGCCTCTGCCTTTGGCTCGGGTCATGATCTCAGGGTCCTGGGATCGAGCCCCGCATCGGGCTCTCTGCTTGGTGGGGAGCCTGCTTCCCCCCCTCTCTCTGCCTACTTATGATCTCTCTCTGTCAAATAAATAAATAAAATCTTAAAAAAAAAAAAAAAAGATTTTATTCACTCATTTAGGAGAGTAAGAGTGAGAACAGAAGCACTGGGAAAGGGCAGAGGGAGAGGGAGCCAGAGTCTCCCAGCCGAGCAAGGAGCCTGACATGGGGCTCTATCTCAGCACCTTGGGATCATGACTTGAGCTGAAGGTAGATGCCCAATTGACCGAGACACCCAAGTGCCCCCAACTGCTTTATTCTTATCAGGTAAGAAGTCGAGAGCTAGATCAAAAATATAAGCAATGATTTAGTACGAAAGGAATAGAAAAGACTAATATACTTAAACCAAAGACAGGCAGAAACCAGAACTAAAAAGAAATGCAAACAGAAAGCTGTAAAGTAGTAAATGAAGTTTCTCAGACAGTCAAAAGGGAACAGGAAGATGCAAATTGGTAGCACTGAAGCCTTAAAGAAAAAAAGATTCTCACTGAAAGCTAAGAATGGTCAAATTCAATCCATGAAGTCCGAAGTATTAGATTCTTTTCTCTCACTTCATACGAAGTATGCATTTTTTAAACTGAGGTAAAACATACACTGGATAGTATGCAAATCTTAAATGTGCAGTTTGATAAGGTTTTACGTGCGTACACATCCAGATCATGGTAACGAACGTTTTCCGAGCTTCCTCCCAGTCTGTAACACTCCCTCTACCCACCACAAACTCATCACCACTTAGCAATTTTGCCTGTTTTCGATGGTCATGGTATCACACACAATGTATTCATGTTGGCTTTTTTCATTCAAACCCAAATGTTGAAATACATCCCTATTTTTGTGGGCCTCAGTAGTTTGTTCCTTTTTACTGCTGAGCAGTACTCCACTGCATGAAGGTGACAACTTGGTTTAGCCATTCTCCTGTTGACGGACATCTGGGGTGTTTCCCATTTTCTGCTATGATGAACAAAGCTGTCACGGATGAGCCTTCTTGTGCAAGTGATTTGGTGGCCGAAACCACTCATTTCTCTTGGGTATATGCCTAGAACAGACTGCTAAATTACAAGATAGGTGTGTGTTTATAATAGATTGGGCCAGTTTTCTAAAGTGATCCTATCAATTTACTCTTTCATTAGCAATGCTGGAGAAATCTCATATAAAGTTTTTAAATTTAAAAAGAGTTCTTGGTTGACACACAAGTTTTGAGACTTTTTTGTTTTGCTGAAACAAAAGAAAGAGACTTCCTTTTTGCTGAAAGAGCAGGGGTAACAGAGTGCTCAAATCTCAGAGGATTTATAAGATAATTTTGGGGGAGGGTGTGAGAAGAAAACAGTACAATTTCTATTTTAGTTTCTTATTCTCTTAACTACAAAGTAAATTTTACTAATATTTACTATATAAATTGACACTTGTGTTCTTATTCAGATGGCTATATTTATTCACTTTGGGCACACTGTGATTTATTGCCATTTGAGAGTGCCTGGTTGAGCAAAATTATGGAAAATTCACTTCTAAATTAACTCTTGCCAAATGAATAAGTGGCTAAAAGGAGTCCTGCAAAGATAATACCAATAATGTAAGTACAAGCAAACAAGGAAATGGCCCAGCTGACAGTTCTATTACAGAAAATCTCTTTAGAAAAACTGTGACTATCTAGTCAGATCTCACAAGAAATAGGAAAAAAATATTCTAAAAGTTGGTATTTTAAAAAATATAGACTTAATCTATCACTATTAATATTTTGCTAATAAGGATTTTAAAACAAATTACATCATCTGTCATCCCCTTTCTTTTGTATTTATAATGTATGTAGCAATAGTACATTGTACATGTATATATAATTTAAAGTAAATTTATATAAATTAGGGATTTTTACCAATAGGGCACACGATCAAAAGGGTTCAGAGACTCTTTTTTAGCATAAGTATTTTTAATATCAAGCTAGTTAATCCTTAGGTACAAATAAAACTTATACTTTTAAGTCATATGCACTATAAAATATATTTCTTTAGAAACAGCTAGTTGGCTACTGAATGCTAATAAAATATGCCTGAACAGGGAAGAGGACAGGAATTAATAGGAAGAGCCATGAGGGAACTTTCATGGGTACTGATACTACCATGTATCTTACAAGGGGTTTGGATTGTCAAACTCACTAGTTAATGATAATGCATGCTGAAGTGTCTAGGAGTAAATTATACTGATGCCTGCAACTTACCTTAAAATGCATTAAAATAAGATGGACTGCTGTGTAGAGGGATGGATACATGAATAACAAGATAAAGCAAGTATGATAAATGTTAATTGTAGAATTTAAGTGGTGGATATAAAGGTGTTCACTGTGCAATTATTTTAACTTTTCTATACATTTGAAATGATTCATGACAAAAGGTTGGAAAAATAACCTATCTACTCAAAAGTTAAAAATTAAAAACAGTGTAGTTATATGGGGGAAAGTTAGAAATCCAAAAAGGAAAAAAGGTAGGAACACGCAAACACCGCTGCTTGGTACTTTTACACAAACTAAATCTGTGATGTGAGAATTATGCCTATTTCACAGGCTAGTAAATTAAAACTTAGAAAGACTACAGAATATGCCCAAGGTCACAGAGTATGAAGCGCAGCCAAAAGCGGAATCCAACCTGACCAAATTTACTAGATGAGTGAATCCTCTTGGCCCACATTCCTCCCAAGGGGCTGCCTAGGACCCAACAGCTTCCCTACAGCGGGGAAGTTGCTTCTCCATTCAAGCATGGACCTTTGATAGAACAGTCCTCCCTATAGTCTGAACCAAAATCTGTCTCCCCCATGTTTTTCCTCCTAGGTCTGATCCTTTGGGGCCATACAGAGTCTAATCCCCACAAGACCAGCCTTCATATTGAGTGACAGTATTTGAAATATAAGTAGGATTTTTTTTAGTTAGCATTTTGTAACATCATCTACAAACCTATAGCTAGGTCTAAAATGGAAATAATGCCTTAGCAAACTGAAGTGGAAATAACATGAGAACATACAGGAAGCATATAGCACGGTAACTAACAGAGTAGGGATTCAAGTATCTTTTTCTAACCCTTACCCTTCCTTGGAAATCATAACATGCCTCTCACTATAAAATACCTTTTTTTTAATTAATTAAAAAAAAAAAGACACATGTCCTTTCTCTGAGGAGTTTATGGTAAATGAAGAAGAGATATAGATTTTTCTTTCCTGTACTTATTTTATCTAACAACCTGATTTTGTTTCCTCCTTTTATTTTCCACTTGGCCTTGGTTTGGAATTACAACTTCTAGGAATTTCATGTGCAATCACATATACAACTAGGACTACTTCTACAGCACTTTTTTGTTTCAAAATTACTACAGGTGGCCAACCTAAGTAAGCAACCTGTTAATGGAATTTTAAGTTTTGGGTTTTGTTTTTTGCTTGTTTTTTTTTTTTTTTTTTACTCCCCAAAGTTATTTTCACAGCCTCATGGAACCTGAACCTCACTTGAAATCTGAGGTTCTTAGTACTGGAAGGAATCCTAGAGACAATCATTTTATAGTTTCAGAAATGGATGTTCAGGCCCATAACAGAGCCCAAATCAAATACCAGGCCCCCCAATTCCCAGGCCAACTGTTTTTTCTATTTTACAACCGTACCGAACTAAATACAAAAAAAAGTGATTATGTCCGTCCATTACTTCAACTTCACTAATTTCAGCCTGGCCACCCGTGATGTCACTTCCTTTTGTGAATGGGTGGGTTTTTTTTTTTTTTTTCCCCTTGGTCTAGCTACCTTCACTTGACTGTGATACAACATTTTAGCCCACACTCTTATTTATGCCAACATTTCCCACGTCTGCCTCTGTTCCCCAAGGAGACCAACAGAGCCTCCAAGATGCCCTGACCCTCCTTTCCACCGTATTTCTCATTTCAAACCACTGACCGCCAACTAGGATAAAAATCAAAAGTGGAAGGGGGTTATTTTTAAAACACAAAGCACACACGGCAGTGTCGACCTCCTCCTCGCTCAAAGGGCCCGATTTAAAAGAAAAAAAAATTAAAGCTGTGTATGACACGCAGATGCTTTCTAGAGAAGGAGCCCAGCGACAAGCTCGCTCGATGGGAAGGGAGAGCTATTGTGGGCCGTAGCGGGAGGCCGAGGAGGAGGTCTGGGCTCCGACCTAAAACAAACATGGAGGTGAAAAGGCACGAGGAGCTTCCCGGACCCACCAGCGGGTGCCCGGCGGCGAGCTCCCGGCTCCCCCGGTGGCTCTGCAGGAGCGGCGGGCGGCGGGCGGGCACGGGCGCCAGGACAATGATGGGGCCGGCGGGGCTCCCGGAAAACTCAACAAGTCCGGATGGCGAAGGAGGCGCCGAGGGCCGGACGGGCGGCCGCCAAGAGGCTCCCGCGGGCCTCGGGGTGACCACTCGCCCTTTCCAGGATTCTCCGCCGCGGCCCCCGCCGGCTCGCCGACAGCCATTTGCATCACGCCGCCCTACGTGCCCCGACGTCCGCCCGGACCCGGCTCCGCAGCCGCGACCCTGCCCGCAGCCCTGCCTCCCGCCCGGGCCCGCTGCCCCCGCGGCGCGGCCGCCCGGGCCGGAGCCGCCTTCGAGAGGGGGCGGAAGGATGGCCGCCCTCGCGGGGAGCGGGCGCGGCCCGGAACCCGCGCCTCCGGCCCAGGCGCGTCCTCCGTGCGCAGCGCCGCCCGCGCCGCCGGCCCCGGCCGCGGCCGGCTCGGGGCGCCGGGCTCCGCGCTGAGGGCTGAGGCGGATGGGGAAAGGGGGCGGGCGCGCCATCATGAAGGGGAAAATGGTGGGCGGGCGGGCGGGCCCGCGGCCGCCGTACTCACCCGGGCCGGCCAGTGCGGGTAGCCCTTCATCTTGGCGAAGACCAGGTCGCCCGCCTTGTACTCGCGGGGCCGCGGACGCGCCATCCCGGCCGCTTCCTCCCCCGGTCGTCCTCGGTCGCCGCGGAGATGCCGGGAGGCCGCCCCCCCGTGGGCCGACGGGCTGCGCCGCGCTCCCCGCGGGCCTCGAGCGGGCGGGCGAGCGGCCGCTCCGACGAGGGGAAGCGGCGAGGCGGCGGCTGAGGCGAGGGGTGGGCGGGGGGCGCAGCGGGCCCGGCAAATCACGGCCTGGCAGCGGGGGAGGGGAGCCCCCGGCCGCTCGGCTCTCGCCCGCGCCGAGGTCCCCGCCGCCGCCGCGCGCAGCTCACAGGCGCCGCGTCGCCTGCCTCATGCCGCCGCCGCCGCCGGCCTCCCTCCCGGGCTCCCGGGCGCGGCGCGAGCGCCGGGCCTCGCGCCTCCTCCGAATTCCTCCTCGGGCAGCGACCGCAAACACGATCTTATTATTGTTCTCGCGCGCGCTCAGCATCCCCCCCGCCCCGCTTCCCGCTCCCCTCCCCTCCCGCGCCGGCCGGTTAATTCCTAGGTACACGGCCGGCTTTCGCCCAGAAACCGAGCGCGCCAGCCCGGCTGCTCGGCGGGCGGGCGGGCGGGCGGTGGGCGCGTCCTCCCCCAGCACCGAAGCCCGCGCGGGGCGGGCGGGAGCGCCTACTCCGGAGGACGCCCGCCGCCCGCTCTCTTTTGTTCTGGGCCCGGAGCTGCCTGCCGCAGCCCAGCCAATCACCACCTAGCCGCCCCCCTCCCCGCCGGCCCGCGCCACTCCAGGGAGGCGCTCCCCCACCCCCTGCGCCCCCCAGTCCCGCGCCCGGCCGCCCCCCGCAAGCCGCTGCTGCGGGTGCTCTCCGGCCAGCGGGGCACAAAGGCGCTGCGGGCCTGGGGGACGGCTGCGCGAGGGGACCCGCCGCCCTGAGCATCAGGCCGCCTGCAGAGAGCCCCGCTCTGGAGTCAGGGACTTTGTTGGGTCCTCGCCCCAGGTCTGCCCTTGACAGGGCAGTGTGACCCACCGAGGGCAGGCTCTTCGGCCGGAGTCCCGGGCGGAGGCTCTCCTTTGCCTGGAGGCACAGGCGGGATTCGAACGCGGACCCACAGGACTCCAGAGTCCAAGCGCGGTCGTGCTTCTTCCCGTGCGTGGGTTTTCCGGGCCTGTAGTTTGGGGAAAGGGACTTAACTCTGGCGGGTCACTTGTTTCCAATCCTGGCAACGTTTCGGACAACGTGTTTGAATCTGCCTAATGATGAATCTGCTTCTTTGATCATCTCGAAGCCCACCTGTAAGAAGTCGTCACTGGTGCAGCCCTTGAGGGTGACCTACTTCCTGTGGCCTTCATTTGTCACAAGGACAGTTCTTGTTCGCGTCTGTCCCCTCTTCTGAGCTTTTCCTGCTCTTCCCTTTTATAGAAGCTATTCATTTCTATCAGTACCTGCCTCCCTCACTTGCCTTGGAGAGAGAGAGAGAGAGAGAGAGAGAGAGAGAGAGTGTGTGTGTGTGTGTGTGTGTGTGTGTGTGTGTTGCCTGGCGGACCAACCCCTGCTCCTGTTCTTGGTGCTGGGCTTCCAATCATGGGGCTTTGAAGTCTCTAGACTTCCTGAGGCTTATTGATGTTGTTACTAGTGCTTGAGATGACCTACTGGTGCCGTTCTTTACTACTTGTCAAGCCTTCCTCATGGGTCCTCAGGCTCACCTGTCCTCTTTTCTCACTGTAGACCAGTCTAGGTCCTTTTGTCTCGGTTGTAATAGCCAGTGTCGGTCCTTTCCGGTGGCTGCAACAAAATACCACAAAAGTGGGACTTACAAACAAAGGAAAGTTTCTTTCTCACAGTTCTGGAGGCTGGGAGGCCCAAGAACAAGGTGCTGGTGATTCTGTCCACTGGCTAGGCCCCACTTCCTGGTTCCTAGAGGACAGTCTTTACTCTGGGTTCTTCCACAGGTAGGAGGGGGAGGAGGGCATGGCAGCTCTCTGAGGTCTCTTTTATAAGGGCACTAATCTAACTTACCAGGGCTCCACCCTCATGACCTGATCCCCTCCCAAAGGCCTCACTTCCAAATACATGGGACATTACGATTTAGCATCTGAGTTTTGGGAGGACACCAATGTTCGATTCCTAGCTGTCTGCTAACGTGTCTCCCACTTCTACGACACATCATGTGTATCTGTCATCATGCCCAGCTCAGGAACCTGTGAATGGTTCCCATATCCTCATATGTCAAACCGAAATCCCTCTGATTAGCTGCCAAAGCCCTAGCTGTTGGCTGCTTGCCCCCTCTGGTCCGGCCTCCCCGTGGGCATAGTGTGGCAATGGGGGAGAGGGAAGAAATGATAACAGACAGGTTGTCAGTTGGAAGCCGCGGGGAGGCTTTCAGTGGAGGAGGGACATGGTCACGGTTTGGGGCCAAATTACTCTGGTGGCCAGTGTGGAGGTGGATTTGAGGGTAAGAGTCCCGAGGCCGAGAGGGGCAGTTGGGGGCATCTCACCAGGAGGCAGAAGGGCTGAGACAAGGCTTACCGACTCACTGGGTGGCAACTGAGTAGGAAGAAGGAATCAAAAACCATCCCCTGGTTTCTGGCTTAAGCAACAGGATGATTAGTTTTGGCACTCGGTTGAGGAAATCCATGAAGAAAGGGCAATTTGGGGATGAGATAATGAGTGGTTTTGTGTGTCGAAATTTCCGTGGGGCGTCCAGAAAGAGGTGTTTAGTGAACAGCAGAATGTACAGCTTAGAGAAAGAAGTCAAGGCGGAATATAGAGATTTGAGTGACATCAATATACAGGTGGTGGGTGAAACAGGTTCCCAGGGGACCGTGTCAAATAAGAAAAGCAGCGGCCAAGGATGGAGCCGGTAACACCAACCTTTAAGGGTCAGGCAGGAAAAGAAGAGGAGAGTAGTGCTGGAGGAGCCAAAGAAATAAAAATTAAAAATTTCCAAAAGGAGGGACCTGTCCAGATAGATGCCACAGGAAGGCCAAGGGAGCTCAGGAAGGAGACAGGTGCACTGAATCTGGTGGTTGAGACATCTCTGGGGACCTTGGTGGGAACTGTGTCACTGAAACGGTGATGGGAAGAAACCAGGGAGCAGTGGCTTGACATGTGAGTGAGAGGCAGGAAGCGTAGACCCCTCATTCCCAGCAGTGGAGGATTATCAAGAATGCATGAAGGGTGAGTTGTCCCATTGTGATTGGCCACTTTGTCAAAGATTGGAGAAACGTTAGTTTATAATGAGGAGAAGCAGTCGGTGGAGAGGTTGAAGACAGAGGCCAAAGAGGGGATCGCTGATAGGGTTTATCGGTTTTGTTTTGTTTTGAGAATGTAGAGCTTTCTCCCAGCGAGGCTTTGGTTTCAGGGCTTCCTCTAAGCCCAGTCTCACTGTTCAGGCCACGTCATCTGCTTGCCTCTCGTGCCCTGACCAGCCAGTCAGCCTCCATAACAAGGGTACAGGGGATCCCCTTCCAGGCTCCCTCTGACTGGTCTTCGGGAATCTGCTAATGCGCTTGGCTAGGAGCCCATCCATCTCCTTAGCCGGGCGGGATGCAGACCACCTTGTCAGCACAGTGTTGCTGGGGTTGAAGCATTGCCCTGTGACCTTCACTGCAGACAGGGCTTTCAGACTGGTTCCTCTGCTCTTATGCAAAGGGCTGTTCCTGTGGCTATTCCAGAACAATGCGCTATTCAAATATTTAACAGATAATAACTAACCCTTTAGAGATACCACTAAGACCATTAAGAGTCTGATGTATTTTATTTTAGTTTGGCCCCAAGAGTTGGTCTCTTTGCGATGTCAGAATAGAACACATTAATTTTACTCCTGAAACTTGGAAAGAACTCAATTCACGAATGATGATAATATCAACATGCTTTGATCACTTTTGATTTTATTATCCTAAAATCCCTACGGGCTACTACTTTCCCCTGCCCTTGGCACTTTGGTCTGCTTTTTGCCGTTCCTCTTCTCACTTACACACATCCACACAGTTTGTTGACCCCGTCCAGTTTTCACCTTCACCTTTCGTATCTTGACTCAAGTTCCTAAATAAAACTCTTTAACAGTTCCTTCAGATTTGTGCCCCAGATTCCACCCACTCTATGATGTTTCAGTTGCCTAAAATCGATTCTTCCTCCTCAAATTATGTATGAAATAATATCTATCAAGCACCTAGAATAATGCCTGGCACATGGTAAGGACTCACTAAATATTGGTTGGCAGTGTTATCTTTGTTGTTGTTAACATGGTGCGGTGAAAAGAATTGTGGAAAGGGAATCAGGAAAATTTGGTTTCAATCACACACACACACACACACACATATCCATATGTCCGAGGGAGTTCCCTGCACTTTGCATCAGAGTTCATTTCTACTACTTTTGCCACTAGAGGCATCTTTCAAATGTCCCAGAGGAACTGGTCTCATATTCCTTGAAAGAGAAAGGTCTGTAAGACACTGACATCTTCTTGAGAGTCAGTGGAAGGACTGTCGTGCACTACCTGCGGTGAGACAGAGAATGCCCCCCTCGGTGAGACAATTGGACAGTTCTGGGTTGGCAGAAGGAACCATGAAAGTCAATGTGGATGTGATAGGACAAGATAGGGGTCAGTCGTGTTGCTGTACTCAGGCCACTAAGGAGAGGAGAAGAGAGTACCCTGATAATAACCCCAGAAGCATTTTATGGTCTCTGAAGATACCAGTTGAACCACCTGGAATCTTATTTGCAGAAGGGAAGGAGGATTATTTCAGATCCTGGGAATTCTTCTACGCACTGACACTCAGAGTCCAAAGGCTGTCTCCACTGCAATTGCTTTTTCATTCTCCCCCTCTTACTCTCCTGTCCTGGCTGAGGAGCAAACTGGAGACCAGTAGTGAGTTACTAAGCTTTTTGAGGGGGAGGGGATTCAAGATGTAAAAGACATTAAAGTCTTGAAGAATTTGTAGCTTTGGCCACCATCTTGGCTAGCATGGTTCCAACATTAGCATAGATGCTGCTAAAGAGAGCATCTGTCATTTCTTTGTTTATTGAAAAAAATATTTGTTGAGAAGCACTATGCAGCAGTCACTGTCCTAGGTCTAGGAGCCGTGGAGAACCAGGAGGATGGTGAAGGAGTGACGACCATGCCACATGGAGTAGTGTTGCAGGAGTCTGGGGAGAGCACGGTATCTAAGTTCAACCATGTGATGGGCTACAAGTGGAGTGAAGGATCCGAGAGAGACAATGCCTGGATAGTTCTAGGCCTAGGCGTTAAGAGGCATAGCAGCTTCTGTCTTTTTTTTTTTTTTTTTTTTTTTTTTTTTTTTTTAAAGATTTTATTTATTTGACAGCGAGAAACACAGCGAGAGAGGGGACACAAGCAGAGGGAATGGTAGCGGGAGAAGCAGGCTTCCCGCGGAGCAGGGAGCCCTATGCGGGGCTCGATCCCAGGACGCTGGGATC
>CM053609.1:1865099-1886562 GCA_028646535.1 Procyon lotor | reverse complement strand
TGTTAGGCAAGTATAAACCTAGAGAATTCAGCAATCATAGATCTGCATTAAGTGAAAGACTAAAGGGAGCTAGTGAGGCAGAAAGAAAATAATCCCAGATGGAGGCAGGGAGATGCAGGAAGACACGAGCAACAATGGAAAACATGAATATTTGAGTAAAGTCTAAATAAACAGTGACTGCATCAAATTAAGAAATGATGAATTACTTTGGTTCTATTTATGGAGAAATAAAAATTCACAAAACATGAGACTGAGGGAAACAGAATAAAAGGTCTAAGGTCCTGCTACAGAAAGTATTAAGATAATAACACAGGAAGTAGCACAAGTACTAACATTACATTTTCATAAGTTAAAGGTACATGTTGTGACCTCTCGACAACTAAGAGACTAATAAAAATGTTTAATAGGAAGGACAGCAAAATAGTAAAATAATACAGAACCCAAGAAAGCAGGAAAGGAGAGAAAAAAGAACACAGAATAACATAACAGGGATATAAAAAGAACATAAAATATGGGTTAAATATGAAATAAATAGTAATATAGTATATTTAAACCCAAACATCAGGGATCATATTAAAGGTAAAAGGGACACATACGTCAATTACAATTAAAAGATTGTCAGACTGGGGGCATCTAGGTGGCTCATTCAGTTAAGTGACTGCCTTTGGCTCAGGTCATGATCCCAGGGTCCTCAGATCAAGCCCCATGTCTGGCTCTCTCACCAGGGAACCTGCTTTCCCTCTCCCTTTGCCTGCTGCTCTGCTTGCTTGTGATCCCTCTCTCTCTGTGTCAAATAAATAAAATCTTAAAAAAGGTTGTCAGACTGGATTAAAAAATTAGTCAACCTAATACTGCTTATGAGAGACACATCACAAGTAGAGATATTGAAAGGTTGAAAGTAGAAGTGGTTCTATTGCAAATACCAATAGAA
Organism: Procyon lotor; assembly: GCA_028646535.1. Taxonomy (NCBI): domain Eukaryota; kingdom Metazoa; phylum Chordata; class Mammalia; order Carnivora; family Procyonidae; genus Procyon; species Procyon lotor. The sequence goes on along the minus strand of CM053609.1, from coordinate 1,885,631 downwards.
AATGCCATTCCTAATAATCAGACAAAATAGACTTTAAGACACAAAGCATTGCTGTAGATCAGTGGCTCTCAACCAGGAGTAATTTTGCCCCCCAGTGGACATTAGGCAATGTCTAGACATATTTTTGATTGTCACAACTAGGGGTGGGGATGCTACTGGCGTCTAGTGGATAGAGAACAAGGGTGCTGCTAAACCTCCTACAGGACACCGGATGGCACCCCATCCCCCCAACAAAGAATTATTTTGTCCAAGATGTCAGTCGCCACAATTGAAAAATATTGCTATAAAGACACATTACAATATAAAATAAAAGGTCAATTCACCAGAAAGAAATAAAATTCTTAATTTGTATACACTAATAACACAGCCTCAAAAATATATAAAGCAAAAAAGTTGACAAATAAAAAGAGAATAGACAAATCCACAATTATGATGGGCGATTTCAAGATAGTTTTCTTGGGAGCTGATAGACCAAGTAGATAAAAAAATCAGTAAAAAGATGGTTTAAATAACACAAGTAAAAGACATAATCTTATTGTAACACAGTACCAAATATCTACAGAATCACAGCATTTTAAAATACACAGGGAACATTTGCCAAAATTGACCATATGCTAGCTCATAGAGTTAGCCCCAACAGCTTTCAAAGGATTAAAATTAGGCATGGTATATTCTCTGACCACAGTGGAATTAAGCTAGAAATCAACAGCAAAAAAGAAACTAGGAAATTCCCACATGTTTGGAAGTAAACAGTATTTTTTTGCCTAACCTAAAATAACCTATGAGTCAAGAAAGAAATCACAATGGAAATAAAAACATATTTTGAAGTGAATAATGGTGGAAACACAATGTATCTAAACTTCTTCTTTTTTTTTTTTTAAAGATTTTTTATTTTATTTATTTTAAAGATTTTTTATTAAACTTCTAAGATAAAGCTAAAGCTGTTTAGAAAGTCTTAAATGCATATATTAAGGAAAAAAGGATAAAAAATGATGGCTTATGCATCTATCTCAAGAACATAGAAAAATAACAGAAAGGTAAACCCCCCCCATAAAAAAAGAGAAGGAAGGGAATAACAAAAAGCAGAAATTAATAAGCTATAAAAATATATCATAGAAGGGATAGGGGCACCTAGGTGACTCGGTTGGTTAAGCATTTGACTCTTGATCTCAGTTCAGGTCTTGATCTCAGGGTCCTGAGTTCAAGCCCCAAGTTGGGCTTGAGGGTTGAGGAGGCTGGGTGTGGAACCTACATAAACACACACACACATATACACATATCTCATTACACAACCACATATATCTATATATATCTCATTGAGGGGATCTACGGAGCCAAAGGCTGGTTTTCTAAAAGGACTAAAATGGATAAGCCTCTGTCAAGACTGACCAAAAGAAATAGGGAAAGCACAAATAACAAATATGAAGAATGAAAAAGAGATATTTCAAATTCTACAGATATTTAAAATAACTAAAAGCAGATGATAGAAAATTTTATGCCTATACATTTGAAAATTTAGATGAAACTGACAATGTCCTAGGAAAATATATCTTACCAAAACTGACACAAGAAGAAAGAAAAATGTGAATATCCTAATTCTCCTAAAGAAAGAAATTTCATCTGTGAATAAAATCTTCCCCCAAGGAGAATTACAAGCCCAGATGGCTTTACTGGTGTATCATACCATACATTTTAGGAAGAAATAGTGCCAATCTCACACAAATGCAGAGAAAGGACTTCCCAACTTGCCTTATGAGTCCAAAAGAATCTTTTTTTTAAGGTTATTATTTTTTTTTGAAGATTTTATTTATTTATTTGACACAGAGAGAGAGATCACAAGTAAGCAGAGAGGCGGATGGAGAGAGGGGGGAAGCAGGCTCCTCGCTGAGCAGAGAGCCCAATGAGGGGCTTGATCCCAGGACCCTGAGATCATGACCTGAGCTGACGGCAGAGCCTCTAACCCACTGAGCCACCCAGGCACCCCAAGATTATTTTTAAGTAATCTCTATACCCAGTGTGGGTATACCTGAGATCAAGAGTCACACACTCTACCAACTGAGCCAGCCAGGCACCCTTCAACACAATCTTAATACCAAAACCTGACAAGTACAACACCAAAGAGAGAAAAGTACATACCAATTGCTCTTACAGATGAAAAAAATCCCAGCCAAAATATCAGCAAATCAAATCTTGGTATAAAGAAAAAGAATAATATATTCTGGCAAATTTGAATCTAGTCTAGAATGTAGGTTGTTTAACATTTGAGAATCAATCAATATCATTCACAACATGAATAGATTCAAGGAGAAACATCACATGATCCTCTCAAGAGATGCAGAAAAATGATAAAATTCAGCACACATTTTTAAAAAAATGTGTGGGAATCTTCTTAATGGAATAAAAGGTATCTACAAAAAACTTAAACTTCCTACTTATTGGTGAAATTCTGAAATTTTTCCCTAGGATTGTGAACAAGACAAAGATATTTGTTATTACTTCTTTTCAAGATTCTTATCCTGTAAGTAAGGTAAGAAAAAAAAAAAAAGAATAAAACACTGTTATTTGCAGATGACATAATTATGTATGTAGAAAGTCTAAATAAATCTATTGATAAACTAGTAGACTAAGTGAATTCAGCAATGTCATTGCACGAAGGGTCAATGTAGAAAAAAATCAATTGCATTTCTGTATACCAGCAATAAAACTAGAAAATGTAATTTTAGAAATGTTACATTTGCAATAGTGTTAAAAAAACATCAACTATGTAGGAGTAAATCTTATGAAAGATCTGTAGGAACTTTACACAGAAAATTACAAAATATTATTTAGAGAAATAAAAGAAGATTAAATGGAAAGAGATACTATTTTCTTAGATAGGAAGAGTCAACATTATAAATGTGTTAATCCTTCCCAAACTGATCTATGGATCCCAAGTAAACCAAATTAAAGTCCCAACAATTTCATGTGTGAGTGTGTGTGTGTGTGTGTGTGTGTGTGTGTGGAAAATGATGAGCTGATTCTAAAACATATATGAAAAGCAAAGAGGCAGGCATAGTCAACACAACACTGAAGAATGAAGTTGGAGGAGTTACTTTATCAGGTATCAATATTTATCAAGGTGAAGTGTTTAAGACAGTGGTGTTATAGCACCAAGATAGATAAAAAAGAAAAAAAACAACAGACAAAACCGGAAGAGAAACCAACACACATATATTTGGATATTTGACTTATGAAAAAGATACATTTGGGGGAAAGTCCTTTTACATAATTAGTGCCGGGTCGAAAAAATTACTTTTATCTCAAAATATATGCAAAAATCAATTCCAGGTATATTTGGGTTTTAAATGTGTAGAAGAATAAAATAACAAATATGGGAAAGGCAAAACTGTCTTAAATAGGATACCCTTATCCCAAATCCCTGAATAACTATAAAGGAAAGATCTGATTCACTGATGTACACCAAAATTGGAAATTTAGACAACATTAAGCCAGTACAAAGATAAACTATCGAGTGTGAGAAAATATTTGCAAGACATGTAATCACCAAAGGGCTTATATCTAGAATATAAAAAAGAACTGCAAATCATTAAGAAAAAGCAACAGCCCAGGGGTGCCTGGGCTCAGTTGGTTAAGAGTCCGACTCTTGGGGCGCCTGGGTGGCTCAGTCGTTAAGCGTCTGCCTCAATTCAGCTCAGGTCATGATCCCAGAGTCCTGGGATCGAGCCCTGCATCGGGCTCCTTGCTCGGGAGGGAGCCTGCTTCTCCCACTACCATTCCCTCTGCTTGTGTTCCCTCTCTCGCTGTGTTTCTCTCTGTCAAAAAAATAAAATCTTAAAAAAAAAAAAAAAAAAAGAGTCCGGCTCTTGATTTCAGCTCAGGTCATGATCTGATTTCATGGTCATCAGGTCATGATCTTGATTTCAGCTCAGGTTACGGGATCAAGCTCTGCTTTGAGCTCTGCACTCAGCACTAAGTGTGCTTATACCTCTCCCTCTGTTCCCCACCCCCCCCAATTAAATAAATAAATAAATAAAATCTTAAAAAAAAAAAAGCAACATCCCAAAAGAAAAATGGTTAAAAAACTTGAACAGGCACTTTACCGAAGGTTTTGGACATAGGGCAAGGAAACAAATGAAAAGCTTCTCAAATCATTAGTTATCAGGAAAATACAGCTTACGGTAACAATGAAATACAATAACAATGAAACTACACTCCCGCAAGGTTAAAATTATAAGTGCCAACAATACCAAGTGTTGCCAAGGATGTGGGGTAACTGAAGCTTCTAAATGCTGCTCCCGAAAGTATAAATTGGTCCAACCCATTTGGAAAACAATTTGTCATTATTTACTAAAGCTTAAGATATGATACACTGAAGTTTAAGATAAAAAATTTCACTCTTTAGATAGATAAATGTGAATATATGTGCAACAAAAGTCACGAACAAGGAGTACCTGGGCGGCTCAGTCGTTAAGCATTTGCCTTCGACTCGGGTCATGATCCCAGGGTCTTGGGATCGAGCCCCGCATCAGGCTTCCTGCTCCGTGGGAAGTCAGCTTCTCCCTCTCCCACTTCCCCTGCTTATGCTCCCTCTCTTGCTGTGTCTCTCTACCTGTCAAAAAAACAAATAAAATCTTAAAAAAAAGTCATGAATAAGAATTTTCTTAGAAGCCTTCTTCATAACAGTCAAAACCGAGAAACAATCCAGTTGGATAAACTGTAGAACAGTCTTATAATGGAATACTTCGTAGGAATGACGATGAACAAACCACTATCACAAGCAGTAACATGAATTCACCTTATAATATTGGACAAAGAAGCCAGACACTTGAAAGAATCAATACTGTGTGATTTTACTTACAAAAAAATTCAAAATGTATCTTTGGTATTAGAATTCAGGGCAGCAATTACCTTGAGGAAGGAAGATGGAGATAATTGTAGGAAAGGGGCACAGTAGACCTTTGGGTGCTTGTTATAGTCTTTTTCTCCATCTGGGGGAGTGTTCACACAATTCTGCTCACCTTATGACAATAAATCACACCGTTCATGTTTTTTTCCACATCTTTTTAATTTCCATATTTGAATCAAGTTTATTTCAAACTGGCTGGGTTGGTCAACGGGTCAAGTGGCTCTAGATCTTAGGGTTGTAGGTTTGAGCCCCACACTAGGTATGGAGATTGCTTCAAAAAATAAAATATTAATAAAACAAAATGAATGTTTTTTTGGACCACAGCTAAAAATTCTGAAATCAACTCCATTTAAATGCTTTTATATCCAATGCTGCTTTCCTTGAACAGATTCCTAAAGAAATGAAGGGCATTTCTGGCTTTCAGAGTGACTTCAAGAGCGAGAGGTAATTCTTAGAAGGTATATAAATTTCCAGATCATTAAGGGGCACTTACTAATAAATTCTGAACTTCTCAAGAGGAGAAATGATTCCATTCACTCCTGGATGCTCAGCACCAGACTCAGCTCTAGGCCAAGTTCCGTTGATAAGTTTCACCCTGTCAACTCTAAACTAGTAACAATGGCTTCCTAACTATGCAGGAGAATGCTTCTTGAAACTGTAATCCAGGATCAAGATTCTCTGATTAGTTAGCAATGTCTGCCATAGGTACCAAAACCACAATGGTGACATATGCGACACATACAAGTCACCTGCGGCTTAAAGATTCAACCATGGGATCTTGGCGGATATGCAGAGCACTGAATTAAGAGCATTGTATTCACGGGAACTCACCATAGGACCAAAAGGCTTTGAGGCTACTGATGGCCATTATGAAAGAAAAGTCCATGAATCAATCAGGAAAACTAGTGACTGTGGAGGAAATAATGTTTGATGGAGAGAAAAGTAATAGTAAGGTAAGTTGGTGGTGAGAGTGACGTGGGAAAGAGAAACAATACTCCTGACCTCTAATGTCTATACGTCAACTCTTCTCCCATAAATGCTGTACAGAAAACTGCCCTTTAGGACATTTTGTTTTTAAAGATTTTTTTTTATTTATTTGACAGAGAGAAACACAGCGAGAGAGGGAACACAAGCAGAGGGGATGGGAGCGGGAGAAGCAGGCTTCCTGTCGAGCAAGGAGCCCGATGCGGGGCTCGATCCCAGGACCCTGGGATCATGACCTGAGCCGAAGGCACACGCTTAACAACTGAGCCTCCCAGGCGCCCCTGCCCTTTAGGACATTTATAAGCAAGTTTGTTCCTTATACTGAGAGACCCCGGGCAAGAATAGAAAGTGAAGCCATGTATCAAATGAAAATATTTAAAAACTTATAAATCAGGCTAACGTACTTTTAGATGAAATGTGTTCTGCCCCCTTATTTTGGCAAATGAACCTGCGAAATGATAACACTGAAAAATGTGTAAGCAGCTATGATCTACAAGTGATTAAAAATGACAAAAAACAAAGGTGATGACTATAATTATCCTTGTGCATGCTTGGCTGCTCTGTGATGTTTGGGTGAGTAATAACTAAGGCACACATGGTTAGTCAATTGTTTTATATTTATTCCATAACCTGTACTTCCTCGTCTTTATTTCAGCAAAATCAAGATTTGTATAACATGCGTTTTATTGGTAATAATCTTGAATTAGACATTACTAATGTCTGTGATATATCACCGTAGTTGTTGGGTGATTTTAAAAAATTATTTCATTTGGGAGAAATACTGCCCTGCTGGGGCAATAGAATGATAATTGCCAATAATATTCTCTAAGCAATATCTGGATTTGGGAACAAACCCAGACTCACTCTCTCAGCGATATTTATAGTCCTATATTCACTGCAGCATTATTCACAGATTCATAGATTCCCCGTATAAGTGAGATCATATAGTATTTGCCTTTCTCTGCCTGACTTATTTCAATTAACATAATGCCTTGAAGTTTCATCCATGCTATTGCAAATGGCAGAATTTCCTTCTTTTTTTATGGCAGAATTATCTTCTATTGGGTACACACACACATACGCACACACATACACCCGCCCATCTTCTTCATCCATCCATCCTTTGGTGGGCACTTAGGTAGTTTCCACATCTTGGCTACTGTGAATCATGCTGCAGTGAACTTGGGATACAAACATCTCTCAGAGAGTGATTCTGTTTCCTTCAGAATTACTGGGTAATTACTAGGTGGAATCATGGGGTGGAATTACTAGATTATAGGATAATTCTATTTTCAATTTTTTTTTTTTTTTTAGATTTTATTTATTTGACAGAGAGAGAGATCACAAGCAGGCAGAGAGGCAGGTGGGGGGGCGAAGCAGGCTCCCCGCTGAGCAGAGAGCCCGATGCGGGGCTCGATCCCAGGACCCTGAGATCATGACCTGAGCCAAAGGCAGAGGCTTAACCCACGGAGCCACCAGGTGCCCTAAAATGAATTTTTTTTAAAAAAGATTCATTTTACTTGTTTAGTCTTGCAAAATGTTCTTCAGTCGCCTGCAGGTGCAACAGTTGGCTGGTAACTTTGTTAGTGCCCAGTAGAATGATGAAGCGAAGAAAGGAAAAACAGGAAGCTTAGTTCTACCTGGAAAAGGTATTTTGTTATGCAAAAATGTATTGTATTCAAGCTATCAGAGGCCTTGACAAGTTTTATTTTTTCTCTGCTCTTTTTTTTTTTTAAGATTTTTTTTTTTAATTTGACAGCGAGAAACACAGCGAGAGAGGGAACACAAGCAGAGGGAATGGTAGTGGGAGAAGCAGGCTTCCTGCGGAGCAGGGAGCCCGATGCGGGGCTTGATCCCAGGCCCCTGGGATCTGACCTGGGATCTGACCTGGGATCTGACCTGGGATCTGACCTGGGCTGAAGGCAGATGCTTAACAACTGAGCCACCCAGGCGCCCCTTTCTCTCTGCTCTTATGTAAGCACTTCTCCCACTCAGTTGTTCTCCACACTCCCAGCCGATGTTTACCATTTACACCGGAGCCGAGCTACCCGCAAACCTTTGTGTTTTGACATAATCACCTTTGGTTTTAAGGTTGCAGGGAAACCGATGGACAGAAACTTTGCTCTGAGTCCGGAACACTTTTGGTGATAGGCGGGGCCCTGGGCAATGTTCCCTGTTTCCTGGGTCTGTGCCTGGTACAGCAGTGAGCGTAGGGCAAAAAGATTCTCATGCGTAGTCCAGTAAGTTTGGGCAATGTTCAATTAAGGCACAAGTTAAGTCATCGTTACTGCGGGCATTCTTAGAGCTTCTAATTAAGTTAGAGAATCTAACGGAAGGGCCATAAAGCTAATGAAGCTGGGAGTCTGCAAGAGTGAAACAAAGGACTCTTCCCAAACAAACTCACCTGCAGGGTTCTTTATGCTTGGAACAACCCTTAGGACTGCTGTGCCCCCGGGGAGCAGAGTTTGGGAGATGTTGCTACACATTAGTGTACAAAGTTTCCTCTCCACAGGGGATGGGCAGGACCAGGAAGGCCCCCGTAGGGCAGTGCAGTTTTTTTGGAAGAAGTTCTTCCCTCCCCACTAGTCAGGAAGATGAGCTGGAGCGGGAGCCCGACACATTAAAGGCAACTGGATTGAATCTTAAAAAAAAAAAAAAAAGTTCTCTGATTTTAGGGAATTAGTTTGAGAAAGAGCCCTCTACCCAGTAGGAAAGGGGTTTCCCCAGAGAAGAAATAAAGCTATTTCTCATAGTGGTGGTTAAAAGCTTGCACTTTGGAACCCGACTACCTACACAGAAACATTGGCTCCTCCTTTGATTAGCTGAGTGACCTCTGGCACGTTACTTAATTTCTCTGGGACTCAGTTACCTCTTCTTTAAAATGGGCTTGATAAAAGTATCTTTTTCATAAGGTTATTTGGGATATGGAAGGGTTACTTTTCATAAGCACTTAGGAAGCAGCAAGGTACAGGGTAAATTTTGTTTAAGTAAAAATAAAATAATTTGGATTTTTTTTTTTTTTTAACAAACCAGTCATATTCAAATGGCTTCAGGGCGAGGCAGAAGCGGTTGAAAAAATTAGGTTTAAGAAAAGGAACAGTGGGGGGTGGGGCAAATGAGGGGGCACTCATAAATGGTGCTTTGCTGCAGCTCATTGTAACTACATTGGAATGAGGTCCAAGTATTTCTATGGCTTCTAATGTTTCAAAACAAAACAAAACAACCAACCAGAACCATGTGGGACAAAGAAATACACAGAGGAGCTCAATGGGGTTCACCGGCTGCTAATTTGCATTTGGCAGTCATCTGAGCTGGGTAGACCCTATCTGTTAGGAGCAAGGTTTTGGTGCTCATCAATGCAAAAGCAACTGGAAATGATTTGTAACTGCTTAAAAAGGAAAAAGGGGGATGACGAAGACTTTCTTTTCGGCTAGGAATGCTAGACCGGCTCTAAGAAGTATGCTGAAGGCATCCTAAAACTGCCCGAGGTCTTACAAAGACCCTGGATGTGCTTTGATACCAAAGCAATAAATGGACTTGATTAAAAAGTAATCTTATCGAGGCACCGGGGTGGCTCAGTGGGTTAAAGCCTCTGCCTTCCGCTCAGGTCATGATCTTAGGGTCCTGGGATCTAGCCCCACATTGGGCTCTCTGCTCAGCGGGGAGCCTTCTTCCCCCTCTCCCTCTGCCTGTCTCTCTGCCTGCTTGTGATCTCTGTCTCTGTCAAATAAATTAAAAAATAATAATAATTTTAAAAAGTAATCTTATCAAAAGGATATTGGTTAATGGATTCCTGGCAATCAGGGGACAAGCTCTGGTGATAGGTACCTGGTCTCTATTTTTGGTCTTGTTCTGATCACCTGTGAATTAATGATTTGATGATGTTTATTTATTTAAGATTTTATTTTTAGGTAATCCCTACACTCAATGTGGAGCTCGAACTCACAGTCCCAAGGTCAAGAATTGCACGGTCCACCGACTGAGCCAGCCAGGCACCCCTTTATGGTTTTTTTGTAGGTTGTGCAATTGGAAAATATCCTTAACACCTTGGAATCAAATAAAAAATAGTTTTTAAAACTTAGTTAAAAATGTTAAGTAATATCTTTGCATTAATTTTAACACAGAGAGAAATACCTAAAAGCAAAATTTCCCCTCTATCCCACCCCACTAGTCCTTATCCAACTATACTCTAGATCACTGTTAACATTTTCTATTTGCAAAAATCATGAATCCTACTAAACATATTGGTCTAGAACTTGCTTGTTTCATTTAGGGATCAATTGCAGACATCTTTTGGTGTCAGGAGATAAAGATGTATCTTTACACTGTTTCCAAATTTCCACTAATATATTATTTCCAATGTATCACTAATGATGCTGCAGTAAATATCCTTGTGCATGTACTTCTCCATAATTTTGGAAGTGCTTTTGAACAAAATTCCTAAAAATAAATTTGCTGGGTTACAGGTAGAGCTGACCCTTGAACAATGCAGGAGCTAAAGAAAGTTTCAGTCCCCCAACTCCAACACAGCCAAAAATCCATGTGTAATGTTTGATCTTCCTTAACTAGGAAAGTTAAGTCAAAACTTAACTACTGAGAGCCTAGCGTCGACTGGGAGCCTTACTAATAATGTCATCAGTTGATTAACACATATTTTGTATGTTATATGTATTATATACTGTATTTTTATAATACAGTAAGCTACAGAAAAATGTTAAGAAAATCAAAAGGAAAATACATTTACAGGACTGTATTTATCGAAAAAACTCTGTGTGTAAGTGGGTCCGCACTTACCCTTGTTTTTCAAGAGTCAGTTCTATTTGAATTTTTCATCAACATTACCTCCAAAAGCTTACCAGTGGACCCGTCCAACTGCAACACGCCTCTTAACACATTCATGGACACCCATCCCTTAAATCTTTTGCCAACTTTATTTATTTATTTTTAAGATTTTATTTATTTATTTGACAGAGAGAAAGACCACAAGTAGGCAGAGAGAGAAGGGAAAGCAGGCTCCCCGCCGAGCAGAGAGCCCGATGCGGGGCTCCATCCCAGGACCCTGAGATCATGACCTGAGCCGAAGGCAGAGGCTTTAACCCACTGAGCCACCCAGGCGCCCATCCTCTGCCAACTTTACAGGTGATAAACCTATTTATCTTTGTCAACAGCCTCCAAGATAGCCTCTGCTCATCCCAGCCTCCTGGTATGTGAGTTTCCTCTCGCCCTGAATCAGAGTTCATCTGTGTTGGCCATGGCTGGCTACATAATTGAAAAGGCTTAGTGGAAATGAAAAGCTTGTTCAAAAAGCAGGGAAAAGTGCCCAATAAAGGGACTAAAAGTACTATTTTTTTTTTAAAGATTGATTTGTTTGTTTGTTTATTTATTTATTTGACAAAGAGAGAGAGAGAGAACACAAGTGGGGTAGTGGGAGCAGGAGCAGCAGGCTTCCTGCAGAGCAGGATGTGGGGCTTGATCCAAGGACCCTGGGCCGAAGGCAGACGCTTAACGACTGAGCCACCAGACGCCCTAAAGGTACTATTAATAAAGATCTTCTCTTTCTTCTGCAATCTCTCTCTCAACTTGTCATGGTGCTTTATATATTTGCTAATTAATGTCATCTTAAGTAAAGAAAAATCACAATGTTAAAATGTTAGCAAAGTTATGTGTGCAATGCCAGTTTTAAATGCAAATAGGAGAGCATTTAACTCATGCAGAATCACCCAAATCACACAATTCATATTTCATAGCTTGTATATGCATATGTATTTTTTTCTTACCAGAACACTGGAAGTGATGTATAAAATTAACTTAACTCTTTTTATTTCACATTTTTTTGTTTGTTTGTTTTGTTTTGTTTTTTGAGAGAGAGAGAAAGAGTGAACACACGCAAGCTGATGAAAAGGCAAAAGGAGAGAGAGAGAATTCAAGCAGGTTCAATGCCCAATGTGGAACCCACATGGGCTTGATCTCACAACCCCCACACCATAACCAGAGCCGCAGCCAAGAGTTGGATGCTCAATTGACTGAGCCACTCAGGCACCCCTTTTTTATTTTACTTCTTAATATATGCACATTTTCCCAGCACTCTGGAAGCTGGTGACTTCCTAAACATACTAAACTTGTCCCTGCTTTGAGTCTCACTGAATTGCCACCAAAATTCTGAGCATTGCTAACACTATATCCAAAGGGGTGGCAAAAAACAGTGATGCACAAACATATTGTTAAGTATCCCCTCAGCTCACATGTCATCTCCATTGTCCTATGGACCTCCCTTACAAAAGTCCAAAGAGAAAATTATTAAGAATACCAATATGGTGGGGCGCTTGGGTGGCTCAGTTGGTTAAGTACCTGCCTTCGGCTCGGGTCATGGTCCGGGGGTCCTGGGATCAAGCCCCGCGTCAGAGTCCCTGCTCAGTGGGGAGTCTGCTTCACCCTCTCCCTCTGCCTTTCCCGGGCAGCTGATGCTCTCTCTGTGTCTCTCTATCTCAAATGAATAAATAAAATCCTACAAAAAGGAGACTATCAATATGGCAATAGCAGAACTTCAAACCAAGTGCAGAACTCTTCTGAGCGATGAGTAGATGGCACGCCCGTGAAGCCAGCCCCAGGTAACCAGAAGACGTGATATGCATGACCACCAAGGGTAGGTCATAAAAGTCCCTGTAGCTTCTGCTTTGCTGTCTCGGATTGCCTGCGTTAGGGAAGTCAGCCCCCACTTTGTGGGAACACTCAACTGGAACTCCAGAAATGCCTACTTGGGGGAGGATGGGAAGCCTTTTGTCAGCAGCTAGCACAAACTTGCTAGCCATATGAATAAGCCACCTTGCAGACGAATCCTCAGGCTCTATTCTTGCCTTCGGATGGATTCGGCCCCAGGGGACATCTTGACTACAACCTTATGAAAAGACCCAAAACAGAATATCCTAGTTTAGCCACTCTGAATTCTCATCTACAAAAAATAGCAGATAATAAATATCTATTGGGGTGCCTGGGGGGGCTCAGTTGGTTAAGCATATGACTCTTGATTTTGCTCAGATCATGATCTCGGGTTCGTGAGTCTGAGCCCCAGATTGGACTCTGTGCTCAGTAGGGAGTCTGCTTGAGATTCTTTGTCTCGCTCTTCCTCTGCCTCTCACTATCCTCTCCCTCATCCTCTTTTAAAAAATCTATACCTATATATCTAGGTATATATGTTTTTATGGTTACTAAGCATTGCGTAATTTGTCACATAGCAATAGATAACTAAAACAGTGCTTTAATTCACATTTGCTTTAATTTTAATAAGATTTGGCATCTTTTTGCATGTTTGATGGCTATTTATTTTCCTTCATCTTTGACTTGCTCATTTATTTTTATTGGGTTATCTTTATCTTACTAATACATAAAGGGCTACACCAAGGAAATCAGCCCTTCCTTGGTCATATGTACTGTACTGTGTTTTTCGCAGTTTATAATTTATTTATTTTTTAAATACATTTTCCATTACAAGAGTTTTACATTTTTATTGTGGCTTAACTGACCAATTTTTTCCATTGTGCTTTTTAGATTTTGATTCAAATTTATTAAAGGTTTTTCCTCAATTCACAGTTATAAAAATGTTTATCCATGTCTTGTTTTAGTACTTTGATGATTTCATTTACATTAAAAATTTTGATTATTTAAAACAATTTTTGGGGGGGGAGTGTGACAGAGACAGAGGAAAGAAAAATCCAATTTCTCCACTTCACAATAGTTAGCTCATTATACAATTTCAATTATTAAATAATCGTCTCCCCACTGATCTGAAATACCATCTTATTCACATCCCAGCCACCTATTTTGGGGTTTATTTCTGTACTCCCAATTCTCTTCCATTGATTTGTCTATTCCTCTGCTAATGTTATCTTTCTATTTCTGGAGAGCCTGGATATTTTCTTGGGTTTCCTTTTTCTAGAATGATTTTGGAATCATTTCTCAACTTCAAATAACTAAGTGAATCAATATCCCTTGATATTATCATTGCACCGAATTTATGAAATTGAATATCCCTATGAGATTAAAGTCTGCCTTCCCACTGGTTCACATTTATATTATGTGTTCCAATAGACTTTTAAGACTTTCTTCACTTAGGTCCTGTTTATTCCTGAGACTTAAAAAAATTGAAGTATAATTGATATACAGTAAATTACACATTTTTAAGGCACGCAACTTGATAAATTTCAATGAGTGGTTGTAATCATGAGAGCACCAATGCAATTATGATGATGAACATATCTGCAATTCTCAAAATTCCCCCATGTCCCTTTGTAATCATCACTTCCTGAAGTAACTACTGATCTGCTTTCTGTCACTACAGACTAGGTTACATTTTCTAGAATTCCATATAAGTAGACCCATGCAATATATACTCCTTTATGTCTGGCTTTTTTTACTCAGCATTGTTATTTTGAGATTCATTCACTTTGTTCCATGTATCCGTAGTTTGTCTTCTTTATTGCTGAGTACTATTCCCTTGTACGAAGCCACTACAACTTGTTAATCCATTCAGTTGCTGAAGGATGTTAGGGTGGTTTCCAGTATTTGGGCATTACAAATAAAGCTGCTATGAATACTTGTATACAAATCTTTTTTTTTTTTTTTTAAAGATTTTATTTATTTGACAGCGAGAAACACAGCGAGAGAGGGGACACAAGCAGAGGGAATGGTAGCGGGAGAAGCAGGCTTCCCGCGGAGCAGGGAGCCCGATGCGGGGCTCGATCCCAAGACTCTGGGATCTGACCTGGGCCGAAGGCAGATGCTTAACGACTGAGCCACCCAGGCGCCCCTACAAATCTTTTTATAGATGTGTGCTTGCTTTCTTTTTTCTTTGATAGATATGGAGAAGTGGTGTTTGGGCCATATGATAAATGTATGTTTAACTTACTAAGGAACTGCCAGACTGTATTGTTTTCTTTTAATTTTTTTATTAACATATATGCCAGACTGTATTGTAAAGTGGCTATACCACTTGACATTCTCACTAGCAATGTAGGAGAGTATTTTGGATCTTACTTTTTTTTTATTAATTTGAGGTTTTATTGCATTGTTAAAACAGAATGGGGTCTGATTTTATTCTACTTTTTTGAATTGATGTAGGTTTTCTTTATGGCATCACAAAAGACTGATTTTTATAAATGTTGTCTTGGTACTTAAGCGGAGTGTTCACTGTGCTCAGGATATGGAAGGCAACCTTATTGATTATATAATCCAGAACTTTTATAGCCCTACTTATTTTTGTGTCTATTGTATCTGCCATTTGCTCAGAGAAATGAATTATAGTCTCCTACTGCTATTATGCTTTTGCCAATTTCTTATTATTTCTTTGCAGTTTTGTATTATGCAGTTTATTTATTGCAAGGAGATTCACGACTGCTATAACTTTATTGTGGATTGTTCCCTTTAACATTCTAAAGTCCCTTTGTTTTACAAACTACTTCTTCACTTAATTTAACCTTACCTGATTTTAAATTATTACTCTGTATATAATTTTTATTAAATCCTTAAGACAAATTTTGATTGTGGAAATTTTCAAACACGTGCAAAAGCATGAAAAAATAGTATCATGATGGGCACCTGGGTGGCTCAATGGGTTGAGCCTCTGCCTTCGGCTCAGGTCATGATCTCGAGGTCCTGGGATCGAGCCCTGCAGGGAGCCTGCTTCCCTCTCTCTACCTGCCTCTCTGCCTATTTGTGATCTCTCTCCCTTTGTCAAATAAATAAATAAAATATTTTTAAAAAATAGTATAATGAACTCACACTGTATCTAGTACCCAGTTCTAACAATTATTGACTGATGGCCCATCTTGTCTGTACTCTGAAAACTCCCTCTAAACCTGGATTATTTTGAAGCCAATCCCCAATATTATGTAACTTCATCTGTGAATATCTCAACATATATCTCCAAAAAACTCTTTAAAAACAGCCATAATATGACAATCATTCTTAAACAATTGACAGTCATTCTGTGATTATTACGAAATAACATCATAGCATCCAAACTCACTTAATGGTTTCCTAATTTTATGGTCTATCCAAATCGTGAGCCAGATAAAGCCCATATATTGCAATTGTGTCTTTTAGGCTATAGGTTTTCTGTCCCCTCTCTTTCTTTTTCTTGTAATGTATTTGTCAGAAATACTAGATTTTTTTCCCTCTGTAGCATTTCCCAGAGCCTTGGTTTTGAAGAGTTGTCCTCCATGGTACTTAGTGTGTTCCTCAACCCTTGTATTTCCTACAAACTGGTATTTAGATCTATGGGCTTGATCAGATACAGGTTCAACATTTTGGCAAGAATGCTTCACAGGTGGTGTTATGTACTTCCATCAATCAGCACATGAGGCCTACTTTTCTCATTTGTTTTTTTTTTAAAGATTTTATTTATTTGATAGAGAGAAACACAGCGAGAGAGGGAACACAAGCAGAGGGAATGGTAGCTGGAGAAGCAGGCTTCCCGCAGAGCAGGGAGCCCGATGCGGGGCTCAATCCCAGGACCCTGGGATCATGACCTGGGCCGAAGGCAGACGCTTAACCACTGAGCCACCCAGGCGCCCCAACTTTTCTCATTTTAATAATACTTCATTTTTAAAAGATCCACTAATTCATTCTGGATAACAAAATGGTGTAACATTGTATCCTATAATTTCTTCTTCATTTGTTAACTGGATTGTTTCTCTAAGCAGAGACCTTCTAATCAACTATTGGGTTACTCTTAGGGACAGTCCGCATGGGAAAGTCAGTTCCGTTCCTTAAATTTTCAAAATAATGTTGGTTCTCTAGCATTCACCAAAGGTAATCTATGAATTTCTCCTTTTCTTTATTTTTTTATCTTGTAGTGTTATTATGAACTTATAGATTTAAAAATATTTGAAGTGCTGCAATTCATTGGAAATTGTCATTTTTATTGATGTTGAAGTTGTCTCATCTTTGGACTCCAGGAGCTCTTCAATTTGCATCATGAGTCCCTTTGATATGACAACCATAGCAGCCTTTGATATGTCCCTTGCTTTCTGGTTGATAAGATGTCCCAGATTTCATTTTCTTGTCCCATATATGGAATCAGTCACTTCCCCAAGAAGCTCTGGCTCTCTTCAGCAGGTAAGATATTTAGAGATCATAACTTGGGTTCTAAGTACTGTGTTCTTTATGTTTTCACTTTCCTGCGATGTCTATGTCCATACTTTGCCTTTTGACATTTCAGAAATGTTTTATTTTAGATACATGAGTTAAGCTTTGTTCACTAATACATTTTGAGATGAACAAAATGAACCTGGCTATTTCTATAGTTTTTTTTTTAAAATATTTTATTTATTTGAGAGAGAGAATGAGAGAGAGAGAGAATTTGAGCGAGGGGAGGGTCAGAGGGAGAAGCAGGCTTCCTGCTGAGCAGGGAACCTAATGCGGGACTTGATCCTGGGATTCCAGAATCATGACCTGAACCAAAGGCAGCTGCTTAACCAACTGAGCCACCCAGGCATTCCATAGTTCTTTTTTTTTTTTTAAAATATTTTATTTATTTATTTGGCAGAGAGAGATCACAAATAGGCAGAGAGGCAGGCAGAGAGGGAGGGGGAAGCAGGCTCCCTGCTGAGCAGAGAGCCCGATGCGGGGCTCCATCCCAGGACCCTGAGATCATGACCCGAGCTGAAGGCTCAGGTTTTAACCCTGAGGCTTTAACCCACTGAGCCACTTAGGTGCCCCTCCCATAGTTCTTTAATATATAATCGAAATTGACATATTTAGCAGCTGCAAAACCCCTACATAGGCTCCCTGGTCTATTTTGCGAGGACTACTATGATAGGAAGAGCCAAGTAGAAGACCTTGGAACCTTCCTCCCCTACCAGGATGTAAGCCAAAAACATATCTGGGGGAATTTCTGAGGTCAGTGCCACCTCAAAGAGTTAAAAGCTACAGGGATGTTAATTCTAGTGCATGTCCGTTTACCTTGCCTGGTCCAACAGAGGTGGTTGGATCTTGGAGGGTCACAGGTGATTATCATATAATCAGGTGGAGATACCAATCAATTGCAGATGTAATATCTCTCCCGGAGCAAATCGATTCAGCTCCTCATACTTAGTACACAGCTACTGATGTGGCAAATGCTTTTCTTTCTTTATCAGTTTGCAAGGTCTCCTGAAGCAGTTTGCTTTCACCTAGCAGGGATCATGGTACACTTGCCTCAGGGCCAGATCAATTCTTTCTTTCTTTCTTTCTTTTTTTTTTTTTAAGATTTTATTTATTTATTTGTCAGAGAGTGAGAGCATGAGTGCACAAGTGGGGGGGGGGGCGGCAGGCAGAGGGAGAAGCAGACTCCACGCTGAGCAGGGAGCCCAACATGGGACTCGATCCCAGGAGCCAGGGAATCATGACCTTACCCAACTGAGCCACCCAGGTGTCCTGGCCATGTCAATTCTTCTGCTTTCTACCATAATCTAATCAGCAGGGAGAACTTGGTTGTCTTGACGTCCTATTGTAAATCGCACTAACCTATGACTAATGATAAAATGATGGCTGGTTCTGATGAGCAGGAAGTAACAAGTGTCTAGGATGTCTTATTAAGATACGCGTGTGTCCGAAGAAGGGAAATAAGCACCGTGAGATTTCAGGGGCATACTTCAACAAGTTTTTGGAAGCTCATGGGTCTAAAGCATGTTGGGATATCCCTTCCAAAGGGATCGGTACATTACTCTGTCTCGGACCGCCTACCACTACAAGAGACAATGCTGGATTTACCACTTGGAGGTCACATATGCCACATGGGCATGTGCTCCAGCTCCGGTCCTCTGCAGCAGGTCCAAAGACTGCCACTTGAGTACCAGTTACAGACATGGGGTAGAGTAGCCACGTTGCTTGATAAACGCATATACATCTGTAGGGATATTATTTTTTCCTTCCCATTTCTCCTTGTTACTTTATATAAGGCTTGCTGTCAGTCTTTAGGTTCCAAATGGTTCATATGGATTCCAACTGAGTAAGCAGAGAACAGCCTCACCCAGAGACAAGTAAGGGGACAGTTAGGATTTTGTGTCTCTATTTTTTGGGGGAAAGAGTGGGGGGCTTTGATGTACGAGACATGGTCACCTTTTGTTTGGTGGAAGCATGAAGCTGTCATTCTTGTCTTGCACCCCTGTCTTCTGGCTTTGTCCTTTTGGAGACGTTGTCCCCTGACACGGTGTTTGCCCATGTGGGCCACACTGTTCTTCACCTTCAGAGCTGAGAAATGTCTTCAGGGTATGTCTCAGTGTTGATGTTCATATGTCATACTTCCCCCCAGCAACACGGTCGCTTTCAGTGGCCTGACTTTGAAGATAATAGTTCTTTCTTTATTTCAGGGGTGTTTTCATCTGTCCTAATTTTGGACACT
The DNA here is from genome assembly GCA_028646535.1 of Procyon lotor. Lineage (NCBI taxonomy): Eukaryota > Metazoa > Chordata > Mammalia > Carnivora > Procyonidae > Procyon > Procyon lotor. Next base: position 1,866,363 of record CM053609.1, on the reverse strand, counting down.
TTTCTTGTATTCCATTTGTTTATTCCTTATTTAGGGACATCATTTATCTGTGTGTGTCTTCCATATACTTCATTTTATCTCTAGTTGCTTTCATTTGTTTGCCTTTTTTTCCTTTCTGTGGGAGTTGCGTGTGTAATGCATTATCTTCCTTGAATTTTATTCTTATTTATGAATTAGTTCTATACAGATCTTTTTTTGGTTTTCAGTTTCTTTCTTTGGCTCTGAAATCTTCCTATTATTCTTTTTAGTCTATTGAGTTATGTTTGCACGTTTAACATTTTCTTTCAGACATTTATTTCCTGGTTTCTAACTCTGAGGGCACAAAACATTTATTCCTGGTATTTCCTTTTTTCCTTAGGGTACCTCTGTTGCCCAAAAGGAATTTTCACTTGTTTAAAGGTCCGGAGTCATTTCTCTAAGGAGCGCCAATCCATTGTTTGTGAATGGCCCTACCCATGATTACGCCTGTTCATCCTCGCAGAGAAGTTACCTGGGTACTTGTACTAGTCAGAGTTCTCCAAAGAGACTGAACCAAACAGCATGTATGTGTGTATCTGATGGGGTAGGATGGCAGACTGGAGACTCAGGGAACAGTTGCAGTTTGAGGCCAAAGGCAGTCTGCTGGGAGAATTCCCTTTTTCTCAGGAGAGGTCAGTCTTTGTTCTATGAAGGCCTTCAACTGATTGGATGAGGCCCATCCACATTATGGATGGTAATCTGCTTTACTGAAAGACCACCACTTTACATGTTAACTTTACCAGGGCACATGGGTGGCTCTGTCAGTTAAGCATCTGCTTTTGGCTCAGGTCATGATCTCAGGGTCCTGGGTTTGAGCCCCACAACTGGCTCCCTGCTCAGTGGGGAGTCTGCTTCTCCCTCTCCTTCTTCCCCACCCCATGTTTGTGTGCACACTCTCTCTTTCTCTCAAATAAATAATTTTAAAAAATGTTAACCTCACCACTTTTCTTACACCAGACACAAAAATAAACTCAAAATGGATTGAAGGCCTAAATGGGAAACTGAGACCATAAAACCCCTAAAAGAAAACAGAAATCTGAAAAGGCAGAAATCTCTTGTATATCAGCCTTAGCAACATATTTATGGATGTGTCTCCTCAGGCAAGGGAAACAAAAGCAAACATAAACTACTGGGACTACACCAAAATGAAAAGCTTTTGCACAGCAATGGAAATTATCAGCAAAATAAAAAGGCAACTTAGTGAATGGGAGAGAGTATTGGCAAGTGACATGTCTGATAAAGGGAT
>CM053609.1:1851851-1864599 GCA_028646535.1 Procyon lotor | reverse complement strand
AGCAGCTCTCAAGAGCCTCGGGCCGTTTGAGCTGCAGGCAGAGGACACGGGACTGAGGAAGCTCACCTGGTGGCTTGAATGCCTCTGGCCACCAGGCCGTGGAAGTCCGCTGACCTAGAAACCCAAAGGAGCCTCGGTGCAAGGGTCCTGTTTGACCCATGTCGGGAACAAGGAGCACAGAGTGAAGGAAGAGAGGGCGGGAAGGACCGGATCAGAAGCCAGGACAGCAGGTGGCTGAGCGCTCTCACCTGTGTGTCCTTCCTTCCCGGTGGGGGCGGGTCCTGTAGGGTGGGGGTGGGGGGCCCAGCTCGGTGCCCTCAGGCCTCTCCGGCTTTGTGCTCGTCTTTACCCTTTACTGGTAAAATGAGGCTGCCTTTGGAGCCCTTACAGGGATGTTGTGACAATTGACTATGTTGCTTGCTTTTGCAAATTATATGGTGCTTTTTCAAAACCCAAGGGAGGGGTGTCTGGGTGGCTCAGCCGTTAAGTGTCTCCCTTTGGCTCAGGTCATGATCCGAGGGACCCCGCAGGGGGCTCCCTGCTCGGTGGGAAGCCTGCTTCTCCCTCTCCCACTCCCCCTGCTTGTGTTCTCTCTCTCTGTCAAATAAATAAGTAAAATCGAAAAGCAAAAAACAAAAAACCTCCAAGGAATTATTAATCAATATAGTTTATTCATAATAATGAGACAGTGGTGTTAGCCTCGTTTACCTCTGAGTCGTTGGTTTTTTTTTTAATTTTTTGTTTTTGCCTGGGAGCGTCTCACATATTTAATGTTGAAGTTTGGGTCTTTCATGACCAAGACAATTGGATTTTTCTTCCCCAGCGGCTACTCTTGATTCAATTAAAGAATTTCAATAGGTATAGTGATAACTTTTTTTTTAAAGATTTTATTTATTTATTTGACAGAGAGAGAGAGATCACAAGTAGGCAGAGAGGCAGGCAGAGAGAGAGAGGGAAGCAGGCTCCCCACTGAGCAGAGAACCCTAAGATCATGACCGGAGCCGATGGCAGAGGCTTTAACCCACTGAGCCACCCAGGCGCCCCGGTATAGTGATAACTTTTAAAAAGCTATTTGTTTATAAACATGAGACTTAAATCTCCATTTTCTACAGCAGGAAGAAAAGAGTTAATGTCCAGAATGGAGATTAAGTAGCAGATTTAGAAGCATGTGACTCAGAAATATAGAGACAGATATCCTTTGTTCATGGGCTGGAAGAATTAATATTGTTAAAATGTCCGTGCGCCCACGGCGGTCTACAGATTCAATGCAAACCGTACGAAAATTTCAATGGCGTTTTTTTACAGAAATAGAAAGATAATCCTGAAATTTGCAAAAGACCCCAAATACTTAAAGTCATCTTAAGCGGGAAGAAAAAAGCTGGCAATATCACACTTCCTGACTTCGAACTACATTACAAAATCAGTAAAAGCCACGTGGGACTGCCATAAAAACAGACACATATACCAAAAGAAGAGAACAGGAGAGCCCAGAAACACAGACAGTTGACTAATTTTTGACAAAGGTGCCAAGAATATGCGTTGGGGAAGGGGCAGAGTCTCTTCAATAAATAGTGTTGGGGAAACTGGGCGGCCATAGCAAAAGAATGACACCAGACTCGGATACCAGACACAATTAAGGGATTAAATACTTAAATGAAAGGCCCAAGACCATGAAGCTCCTTGAACAAAGCACAGGATAAAACGTCCTTGACGTTGGTTTTGGCAAAAGGGTTGTTCAGAATAGTTACCAAGAACACAGGAAACAGAAGCCGAAATAAACAAGCGGAGGAAGGGAAGGAAATAAACAAGGAAGGAAGGGAAAACTGAATGGGAAGAAATCAGAGAGGGAGACAAACAATTCCCAGCTCTAGGAAACAAACAGGGTTGCTGGAGGGGAGGTGGGCAGGGGATGGGGTAATTGGGTGACGGATTAAGGAGGGCACGTGATGGGATGAGCCCAGGTGTTGTATGCCACTGACGAACCAATGAGCTCTGCCTCTGAAACTCCTGATGGCTAGTATGGTGGCTAACTGAATTTAAATAAAAAAAAAAGACTCAAAGATAAGTAGGGTTGGTCGGATGCGGAGAAAGGGGACCCCTCGTGCACCGCTGGTGGGAATGCAAACTGGGGCAGCCACTGTGGAAAACAGGATGGACCTTCCTCAAAAAGTTAGGAATAGAATTTCCACGGGATCCAGCCATCCTTCTTCTGGGTAGAGATCTGAGGGAAAGAGAATCACAGGCTCAAAGAGGCGTCTTCACTCCGGCGTTCATCGCAGCATCATTCACAGTAGCCGAGACATGGAAACAACCTAAGAGCCCAGGGGCAGGTGAGTGGGTAAAGAAGATGCGCTGTACACATACACACTTAATGGAATATCGCTCAGCCTCAAAAGAGCAGTAAATCCAGGAGCGCCTGGGTGGCTCAGTCAGTTAAGCATCTGCCTTCTTGGGTTGTGATCCCAGAGTCCTGGGACTGAGCCCCACACTGGGCTCCCTGGTCAGTGGGGAGCCTGCTTCTCCCTCTCCCTCTGCCCCCGCCCCCCCCTTGTGAGCACGCTCCCTCTCTTGCTGTATCTCAAACAAATAAATTAATAATAATAATAATAATAATAAAAAGGCAGGAAAGCCTGCCATTTGCAACATGGGGGAACCTGAAGGACAAAGTGAAAGAAGTCAGACACAGGAAGACAAATGCTTCCCGAGCTCTCTTGTCTGTGGAGTCTAAAAAAACAAAAAAGAAAAAAAAAATGTCGAACTCCCAGTAACAGAGGAAAAGGGCCGTTAGCAGAAGACTGTAGTCAGTGGAGGACGGGGAGACTTTGATGAAGGGGCGCAGACTTCCGGTTTTGAGGTGAATACATTCTGGGAATCCAGTGTGAGGCGTGGTGACGTCGTTAGGAATAATCCCCCCGCACATTAGAACGTCTCGGAGAGCAGATACTTCACACACACAAATAGGTAACACGGCAGGTGAGGGGGATGTTCCTCAGTGTGTGGAAATCACTTCACGATGTATACATACATCAAAACTTTATACTGTATACCTGAAATACACGTAATTTTTATTTGCCAAAAAATAAAAATATTTTAAAAAATAGGGATAAAGGTATACATACCTATAAATACCCATTGGTATTTATAAATACCTATACATACCTTTATAGGGTCTAAATCAAACAGCCTCTACTGTTTGGTGTCTACTGTTTCCTTAGGCTTATATTTTATTTTTTTAGTTTTTTAAAGTTGTATTTATTTATTTGAGAGAGAGAGAAAGAGAGAGCGGGGGGAGGGGCAAAGGGAGAGGGAGAGAGAGAGAATCCCAAGCAGACTCTTTGCTGAGAGTAGAGCCTGACATGGGGCTCGATCCCACGACCTTGAGACTCTGACCTGAGCTGAAATCAAGAGTCGGCCGTGCTTAACCGGAGGAGCCACCCAGGTGCCTCAGGCTTACTTTTCGAAGGTGAGACTTTGGAAATTGTACAGGGAGTGGGCCAAGGGGGCTCCACACTCCCACCTTCCGGCCACCTCTAGGGAGCTACTTTTTTTAAAGATTTTATTTATTTGACAGAGAGGAGAGAGATCACAAGTAGGCAGAGAGGCAGGCAGAGGGAGAGGGGGAAGCAGGCTCCCCGCTGAGCAGAGAGCCCGATGTGGGGCTCCATCCCAGGACCCTGAGATCATGACCTGGGCTGAAGGCCGAGGCTTTAACCCACTGAGCCACCCAGGTGCCCCTAGGGAGCTACTTTTTACTGACCGAACACAATTTCTTCCAAGAGGAGAACTAAGATAACTCTGGAATCCGACAAGGTGTGGGGCTTGATCCCACAAGACCGTGTGCAGAGGGGGCCACGATCACACGCACGGGGCACTTACTTTGGGCTGGCTGCTGTTCAGAGTGAAGAAAGAGGTCGCCCTCTGCCCCTACCAGAGTGGGGCAGTGTCGGGGGGCTGTGTGAACCCTCCCCTGACCAAGCGTCCTAGCCCGAGGCACTCCATCCAGGAAACGCGTCCTCTTTCCAGCTAGCCTCGGAGCTGGAGGACACGGATGGGTCACAAGGGGCATTTCCAAACACGCTTGTCTGGTCCAGAAGGACTCAAGACCCGCGCTCAGCGGCACTCGCAATAACCAGGAAATTCCAGCAGAGGGCACTGTTCCCCAACGATCCGAAACGGGACTCACCCTCAAGGAAGACGAAGCTTCTTTAAAAAAATGTCTTTTTCCCCTCTTCAATATTCCCTGCTCTCTGCAAAGAACGTATAGAAAGTATAACATTCAGATTACTTAGAGCTTACCAACTGCACGGATTCCTAGGGTGTAGCTTTAAAAGCACCAGGGGACCAGTAGACATTCAGTTCTTTCTGTAGTTTGCCTGAACCCACTGTTAGAATTCTTTCTTGGAAAATCTGGTTTTTAGGAATAGACAAAGCCTACCTTGCAAAGAAGGAGCTCCGGGTGAGGAGGGGAGGGTGACAGGGACCGGGCTACGGGCTCAGTACTTCACACCTGGTGTGCAGAGGTTCAGACATTCTGCTGCGGCGCCCATCGCCAGGGAGGCGGGAACATGGTATCACTGCCCCAGGTGAGGAAATCCTGGTTCAAGGGTGTTGCCCCACGGGGTCTCGGGCTCCTCTGTCAATGCCCCAGGATCTGGGAGGAGGGGCTAAGAGAGGATGCCCGCTAGGGATCCAGTATGCTCTCCCCATGAATGGGATGAGTGGCAAGACCTCTCCCTATTAGGAATGTTCTAGACCAGTGGTTCTCACCTGGGGGCTCTTTGGTCACCCACCCCATGGGGGGGGCGGTGGTATCTGGCAATGTATGAAGACATAATTAGCTGTCCCAGTTTTGGGGGTGCTCCCGGAATCTAGTGGGTGGGGGGGTCAGAGAAGCAGCTAAATGCACAGCACAGCCCCCCCCCCCCACACTCCAGAAAGAATTATCTGGCTCAGAACATTAATAATGCCAAGTTCGAGGAGCCCTAGTCTAGATTCTAGACCTGGGATTCTCAAAGTGCGGTTTGCAGACCAAGTGCATCACGTCCCCCGGGGACTCGTGACAGGTGCCCTGCGTCAGACCTACTCGAGTCAGAAGCTCCCAGAGCAGCCCGGGCTTACAAGAGCCTTTCAGATGATCTCATGCGGGCTCAAGTTTGAGAACCACTCATTCGCAGACTCTGTGGCTCGAGATAAGCAGCCTAACCCGGCACTTCTAAGATACTAGCATGCTTACAGTCACTGCAGAATGGTGAAAGAGCAGAGTCAGAGGTAGCTGTCGTGAGAATATGCATTTTTTTTTTTTTACAAGTTCCAGCTGCCGCTGTGGCTGCTGGGAGCCCACATTTTGAGAAGAATCTAAGATACTGGTTCCAAAACTTGCCAGATCATTGGACCTGAAATGTCTATTGCGACTTCAGATTCCGAGACTCCCCGCCCCCCGCAACTTGCCCCGAGGTCTGCTAAATACTTAGGATATCTCCAGAGGAGGGATCTGGGAACCTGAATTTTTTTTTTAAGATTTTATTTATTTATTTGTCAGAGAGAGAGAGATCACAAGGAGGCAGAGAGGCAGGCAGACACAGAGGCAGAAGCAGGCTCCCCGCTGAGCAGAGAGCCCGATGCGGGGGCTCAATCCCAGGACCCTGAGATCATGACCTGAGCCGAAGGCAGACGCTTCACCGGCTGAGCCACCCAGGCACTGCCAGGCCCTTAAAAGAGTGCCCCGAGAAGATTCTCATGATCAAGCAGGTCTGAAAAAACTGACTTCAGAAGGCGAGCTCAGGAGTCATTGATTAATGATGTCATCTGTGAGTCCCCTTTGTCCACAGCAGAAATTGTCAGGCTAGGGTGGGAGAAACCCCCTGGGAGCTTCGAAACTCTCCGTGTGCCGGCCACAGAGCAGACCCCTCCTATCAGACTCTTGGAGGGTACGGCCGGGAAGCAGTGCTTTAAAGAGATGCCTCGGGGACTGGGGCAGCCACTCTGGGAAACAGTGTGGAGGCTCCTCAAAAAGTTGAAAACTGAGCTACCCTACGACCCAGCAATCGCACTACTGGGAATTTACCCTAAAGATACAAATGTCGTGATCCAAAGGGGCACGTGCACCTGAATGTTTATAGCAGCAACGTCCACAATAGCCAAACCATGGAAAGACCCTAGATGCCCATCAACAGATGAATGGATAAAGAAGATGTGGTGTATATATACAATGGAATACTATGCAGCCACCAAGAGAGACAAAATCTGGCCATTTGCAACAACATGGATAGAACTGGAGGGTATTATGCTAAGCAAAATAAGTCAGTCAGAGAAAGACAAGTATCACATGATCTCTCTGATATGAGGAATTTGAGAGGCAGGGCAGGCGGTTGTGAGGGTGGAAAAAATGAAACAAGATGGGATCGGGAGGGAGACAAACCATAAGAGACTCTTAATCTCAGAAAGCAAACTGAGGGTGGCTGGGGAGGTGTGGGGGTAGGGATAGGGAGGCTGGGTTATGGACACTGGGGGGGGTATGTGCTATGGTGAGCGCTGTGAAATGTGTAAGCCTGACGATTCACAGACCTGTACCCTGGGGCAAATAATACATTGTATGTTAATTTAAAAAAAGAATATTGGAGATGTTATTTTTTTCTGTATTAACCTCAATCTGTAGTTATGATCCAATAAACACTTTGCTATACAAAAAAAAAAAAAAGATGCCTCGGGGATTCCAACGTGCAACCATACTTAAGAATCAGTGACCTCGGGCAAGTCTGGCATCCGATGGAATTGCCCCATGACCCAGCCATTCCACTCTTAGGTAGGTACCTGTGTGAATAGAAAACATATGTCCGAACCAAAACTTACACACCAGTGTCCACAGTGACATCATTCATGACGGCCCCAAAGTGGAAACAACGCCCGTGGCCATCAACCGCTGAACAGAAAGACAGATCATAATGAATGTGGTGTATTCGGATTATCGGTGATTTATCGATAATATTATTATTATAATATTAACTGCCGATAATATTATTACACGGCGGATTATCACCGAGCCCCAAGAAGGAGTGATGTATGTGTGCTACCGGATGGGCAGACCTTGAGAACGTCCGGCTGAACGGAAGAAAGCCACAGCTACCAAGGACCACGGAGTGTGGGATCCCATTTATAGGGACAAGCAGACCCACAGAGGCGGAAGGCAGATTAGTTAGCGGACGAATGCGGAGCGACTGTGAACGGGGACGGGGTTTTGTTTTGGGGCGATCGAAATATTCTGAACTGGACAGAGGCCCACAGCAGAGTGCACTTTAAATACGCCTTATGCAGTGTGGATTTCATCTCAAGGACAAGAAGGAAAGAAAGAAAAAGAATCCGTGATGTATACACTTCCTTAATAGAGGGGGATTCTGAGACATCCCACAAAATCTGGGTGTGAGTCGATGAGCCGCTTAGAAAATAACACCCTAGGCTAAACCAAAAGGCCACGGATATGCCCCCTCCGTGGTCTCTGACCCTCTGGTAGGTTAGGGAGTGACGGGGCAGCAGGTACGATCCGGCCCCTGGGATTAGGGTGAAACAGCCAGTTAGCTGTCGCTGAAGCTGTGTTGATTTGAAAGTATGCGCTCCGGATCCAGAGGCCCCTGCCCTTCTCTTGTTCAGAGGTTGATGGAGAAAGTGATTGCTGAGGTCAGTTTTCTCAAGAGCCGGGAAGGGCGGGTTGCGGGGGCTGAGAGGTTCAGGTTATTGAATTTGAATATAAACAGAAGGCTGACCCCACAAGGCTGAAGGTTTAGGGATGTGCTGGTCATTGACAGTGACGTTACATTTCTGTAACCACATGCCTGGACGGGGAGACCCGGAGTGCTCAGCCTGGGAGGGAGAGGTCATGGGGAGGTCATGACCCTGTGCCCTCAGGCCTGGCCAGGCCTTGCTAGCACAGGAGAAATCAGAGCTAGAGACCCTCTCTCTTCTAGAAATTAAGATTCTGTAATTTATTTTTACTTATTTATTTTGGTTAAATGCCTGCCCCCCTTGCTCTAAATCCCATGGGGCAGGCACCGTGTCTACTGCACTCACCCTAGTAGGCGCAGCAGGGCCTGGAGCCCAGTAGGTGGGTTCTGGATCAATCTGTTGATCAGCAGCCGCGGTGAGGGGTGAATGCTGACAGCGGATCTGCTGAACGAGGGCTGGGGTGGGTGGGGTAAGGCACATCTGTGAGCAAAGCCCTGATAACACACGGGTGCCCAGCAGGAAGGGGAGGGAAGTCACCAGAGGCTTCCTGGAAGAGGGGGCACCTGCCCTGAGTCTCAGAGGAGGGCTGAGCGTTCGGGGTCAGAGACCAGAGAGGTGGTTCTTGGAGAGAAAGCGACAGATGCAGGGCCTTGGGGACCCACAGCCGGGACCTGTGGGGGCCGCCGCAGGGGTCAGCCGGGCTGCGGGTCCCACCCTCCGTGGGCAGCCTGGAGGAGGGGGCACAGTCCGCCCTGCGCTGGGGCCGCTCCGGGGAGGGTGGGTCTGGGAGATCAGAGATCAGGAGGCCGCTGCACGGCTCTTGGAGAAGAAGGACGTGGAGGACCTGCCTTGCTGGACGGACACTGGCCGCCAGTGTGAAAAAGGGGAGGGTGTGGGGGCACCGGCCGGTAGGCAGGCTCGCTGGGCTTCGGTGACTGGCGGCTACTGCTGGGGGTGAGGGCAAGGAAATGTCCAGGGTGGCGGTGGGGATGACGACGGTGACGATGGCGAAGAGGATGATGGTGAAGATGCCTCCAGCCGGCGTCCGCTGAGCGTTTAGGTGTCACACACGGCGCAGGGCGCTTCTCACGCCCACGTCCTTCAGGCCTGCTCGGGACCCCCAGGTCCTTGTCCTACGGAGGGGAAAACAGAGACCCCAAGAGCCACGTGGCCGGCGTGTGGAACAGCCAAGGACGGTCCCACCTGAGGAGCCAGGCCCCTGGCCATGCCCCCAGGGTTTCCGTGTGGGTCGGCTGGGGGGCGGTGCTGCTGCCCCGATCCTCAGTCCAAGGAAGCAAAAGGGGGAGAGTGTTTGATGGGCAGGGGTGACAGAGAGGGCTGAGCCCCAGCGGAGCTGGTCGGGGCTGCTGCGGATGATTCTGTGGGATCCAGTGGGCACCTGCTGCTCAAGAGGGCAGCCCCAAGGTGTCGACTTGGGAAGTCGTGGGCACGAATGAGACCTCCAGAGAGCCTGAGCGTGGGGACAGGCCAGGGCCCGGGACAGGGCCACAGGTGTCCTTAGGATTAGGCCTGGGGGTCCCTGGAGCTGGGTGAGGGTCGGGCCCCCGTCAGGGTAAGGGGAGAAACGCAATGATTAGGGGAGAGATAAACCTGCTCTTCTAAGGCCCTCAGCCATACAGAGAGAAGGGAAGAGTCCCCAGAAGGGACATGGGGTCCAGAGAGCTAGTTTTTCCTTCAATCATTAAGACCAGAGACTTGCAAGAGTCACAGGCTAGAGACGGAAGTGGTAGAAAGGAGGAGTTTGAGGAGGAGGGGAGGGAGGAGGGATGGGACACCACCCCGGAGGTGGCCGGTGGCCTGAGCGACGGCATCAGCCTTCAAAAAAGAGCAGAAACACTGCGTTTGAGTCCAGAGAAAAATACAGGTGTGAATCCACCTTCAACAGGACCCAGGGACTTCAGGAAGGTAGGATTTGGCCCAGGGCTCCAGGTACTGTGTCCTAAACCCACTGCCAGGTTTGCACGGAGCCGCACCTCCCGGGCCGCTCCCAGCCAGAGTGCGGCAGGGGTTAATTCCCAGGGAGCCCACTCCCGGAGATGGGGGGCTGCTCCAACAGCTGACTTCGGTCAGAGGCTCGCAGGGCCCTTACTGACCCTTCTGCACACCGTATGTCAGTCTTGGATTATTTCACCTGAACTGCCTTCCCTCTGTCCTTCCCTCGGGGGTCAGACCCGCCCCCCCCGCCCCCCCAGCCTTCCCCAGCCCCCTTCCTATTTCCAGTAGTATTTGCTCTTAATAAAGCCCGTGCACGTTGAGTCCTTCTGCATCCACTTCTCAGAGGACTCAGACTCACACAGCCACCCGCAGGCACGAGTGGAGGAAATCAGAAAGGCTGAGCGAGGGGGCCTCAGATGCCTGAGGAGACCCCGGCGGGCCTGACAGCCCAGTCCAGCCGGAGGGACCCCAGGAGGACCGGTGTGAAGATAGACAAATCGACAGGGGGGTGGTGGCCAGTGGGGGAGACCCCGAAGGGGTCCCTGCCAATTCTCCGAGAGCTGGAAGTGAGTCAGCTCCTGCAGCTACGAGGGGCTGGGAGCGGGGGGAGGTCACGCCAAGGGGAGGTTCGACAGAGCCCCCACGGGAGAAGAGACAGCCCCCAGAGGTTGTCAGGAGAGGCGGGCGCAGAAGAGGGAGACGTCGTGGGGGTGGGAGGGTGGCCTGGGACCTTGCTGACCTTGAGAGCGTCTCTGGATTTTATCCCAGCAGCTACCGGCAGCCCCTGCAGGGCTCTGGGCTGGGGCACAGCGGGATCTGTTTACATCTGAGAAGGACAGCTCAGGCTGCTTTAGGAGGCGAGCACAGACACGACCAACCGACCAGGCAGGAGGCGACAGGGTCTTATGGGCAGGAGGCGACTGAGCCTAGAGCAGACGGGCGTGCACAGGTGCTGGCGGCTGAGAATGTCCTCCTCGGGTCGCCTCTTCCTCTCAGCCCACCGAGGAGCAGGGACATGGACTTCTCCTGCATTTTCTCTTTTTGTTTCTAAAACCAATTTTATTTAAATTCAATTTAATTCACATATAGTGTATTATTACTTGCAGAGGCAGAGTTCAGGGATTCATCAGGTGCACAGAACACCCAGCGCTCACTCCATCGCGTGCCCCGCTCGGTGCCCGTCACCCAGCGACCCCCTCCCCTGCCCTCCCCTCCAGCCACCCTCCCGTTGTGCCCTAGAGTTGAGAGTCTCTTATGGTTTGTCTCCCTTTCTGTTTTCTTCTTATTTTATTTTTCTTTCGAGGGGATCATGCTTTTATCTGAGTATCCGAAGGGCAGATAAAAGAGGCGAGGAAGTTAAAAGATTAATTATAAAAACTGACTTAAAACCTGTGCATGTGGGGCACCTGGGGGGCTCAGTGGGTTAAAGGCTCTGCCTTCGGCTCAGGTCATGATCCCAGGGTCCTGGGATCGAGCCCCGCATCAGGCTCTCTGCTCAGCGGGGAGCCTGCTTCCCCCTCTCTCTCTACCTGCCTCTCTGCCTACTTGTGATCTCTCTGCGTCAAATAAATAAAATCTTTAAAAACAAAATAAAACAAAACAAAAAAACCCGTGCACGTTTAAGAAAGCCAGCAGCAGAAATCACTCACTGCATCCGACTTCCAGCCCCCCCTGGAAGCCTTATCCTGAACGGCCCAGTATTTTTAAACAATCACTTTATTCTGTATTTTTCTTAATAATAAACGGATCCCCGGCCCCCTCCTCCCCGTCAAGCGGCCACTCCACTCCTCACCTTTGGAGCCTGAAAGCTGCACCCCCGTTTCCATGTGGCCCTACTTCCTGATGCTGTTCCCTGCCCTCCCCGGCTCTGTAAATTCACGTGAGTGTGTTCACGTGCGTGCGAATGACCGCAGCGTGCGCGTGCGACACGCCGCCCGCCCGACACACCCGGTCTTAACGAATGTTTGCCTTTTTAAACAAAACTGTGCGGCATACATTTTTATTAAATGATAGAAAACTCATTTGTATACAAATTGTTCCACTTGGGGGGAAATTGGAAGAATAAACAGCCGGGTAACCAACAGTGGAAAGATACATCTTACGTTAAGCAGAGACCAAGTGTCGCCACATTTATTTGCAGAAAACGCTGAAACGAAGCGTAACAGGTCGTCGGCTTTTTTCACCCTGGGGCCGGAGGAAGCATCTCTTAGGGCCTCCCCTTCTCTCTGAGGATGTTTCTCCGGACTTAAATCCACTGTCAGTTCAAAAGACCGTTTGCCCGAAGTCGGAATGCGAAGTCGGTCTCTCTCTCCCTGCCCCAGGCTCTCCGATACCGCGGGTCGGGTTTCACGGTCGCTTCACAGGACCGACCAAACTTCCCTTTTTACAACAGCAAATGTGCATAACGTGTGGGATCTAATTCAGAATAAGTTAAATATTAAAGACGTATGGTACGGCAGTCACGCCCTACTTTTCTTCTACCGGGGACGCTGGAAAGTTCCTCCTAACCTTGCACATTTATAAAAGGATGAGGGCTGAGGGACCCAGGGATCCTGAAGATCAGAACCACATTCTCTAAACGCTTCGGCCGAGTATTTACAGATGGTCCTGTGCTCCCTCCGCAGGAGACCGAAATGACCAGACGCCGAGGTTCACCGAATGGAATCGGGCAGCGGTTCAAGTTTTCTGCCCTCGAGCAGAGACCTAGAGGTCACATCGTGACACATCTGCACTCACCCCAATGACTCACGTAACAAACACAAATTAAATATTACCAAAGTTACTTTAAATTAAATTGAGGACCACTATGTTTATTTAAGTGCATGAGATCTTCCCCCCACCCCCTGCCCAGCTTCCTGGACACTTGCTGCAAAGTGAGCTTGGACGTCCTTGTCACATCCTTGTTCCTGTGGGCTGGGAACCCACCTGCTTCCTCTGGGGACTCCTTGGAGGTCCATGAGACCCCCGAAGGGGCAAACACAAAACAAAAGCAACTCTCCTCTCCAAACGGAGGCACCGTCTCAAAAAGCCACTTTGCCACCCTCGAGTCTGGATTTCAGACTCATTAAAAGCAGGA
>CM053609.1:1817046-1845267 GCA_028646535.1 Procyon lotor | reverse complement strand
GGTCCTGACCTGGCTCCAGCACGTACTGCTCGGGCAGCGACCCTATCAGCGTGGGGGGCACGGGGTTGAAGAACTGGAAGGGCAGCATGAAGGTCATGTTGTTTATGAGGTTCTCAAAGGGGTGCAGGCTGCCGGAGGTCCCCTTGTCCGCGGGGGCGGGGAGGCCAGCGCTCCCGTGGCCGCAGCGCTCGATGAATGCCCTGATGTCCACGTTCGCCGCGGCCGGCGGCATGACGATGGACTGCTCCTCCTTCTCTTGGACGGCCATGAGCTCCACGATGGCCTTGGTCTCCCCGAAGCGAAGGAACTGCTGCAGGGTGGCCAGCTCTTCCTCACCGGTCATGATGTTCCAGTGATCGAGCACCTTTCCCGACGCATCCTAAACCAGAACCGCGGATGGCAATTAATTTACTACCCTGCACCCTTGTCTGGAAGAGGGGTCAGGTGGTCGGGGCCCTCCACCGCCAGCACCACAGGGCGCTCCGTCCGTATCAGGAGGTGACACCCCCTCGGGTCAGCCCCCCACTCACCCTACTCTCCCAGGCCAGAAGTCCTGAGTGGAAAATGAACCCCACAAACGCAACAGGGCTCTGCAAGAGAGATGGTAGGACTCCGGCCAAAGGGAAATGGGGCGGTTATTTTCCATCTTATTTCAAACTGATTGGTTGTTTCTGCATTAGGTGTCATACTCTTTCCCCACTGAAAAGATAATATGTATCGTCTGCACGGCAGTCCCTTCTTTATCTCAGAAAGGAGAGAGGGAGCACGGTCAGACCCAGACAGAGCTCAAGTATTTATTTGCTGCAAGTTTAATCATCTTCCCCCAACAACTAACCTCAGAAAACAAATGAACCCGTATTGATCTACTGCCCGTGTTCACAAAGCAGAACTGTAATTACACCGGCGTGTTGGAGATCTTTCAAAACTCTAGCAAGGCCTAACTTTTCCCAAAACTACAATAAATATTTTATCACAGAACATGTATTTGATGGCCTACTGAGATTTTGCACAATGCAGGGAAGAGTTTTGAAGATGACGAGGGATGTAACATCATAAATTTTTGATGTGCTAGAGGTTCAAGGTAATTGATTCCATATTTTTAATCCTAACACTAGAAAGCAAGATTATTAGAATCATTAAATATTGATCTATGTCATAATGTAAGATCATAATGCTACTCTACATAAAAAGGTGCTTCTAGCTTGCTGGGGGTCCTGCACCCGAGGTGAGCAAACTCCCCTCCTCCACGGGCTGATCACGGACTTCGGGTTCAAATCCCGGGTCTGCCACTTACGACCTGAGTGACCTTGGCCAAGATTTAGAAGCACTCTGAGCTCTGGCTTTTCAACCGGAAAATGGGGATGATTTCCCAGCCCTGGGAGATTTTACTGGAAGAGGGTCCAGTAAATCCAGTTGATAAAAGCCTAGACGCTTGTGCTGATGACACGGCCTACGTGGCTAAGACTCAAGTGTACATTAGTCTTGGAAGTGTATTCATCCCCCATTTCATTGAAATGTTGACATTTTCTTGTAGCGTGTCAAGGAGGGAAAAAAGCTGTCACTGCTTCCTACGTCAGAGAAATGATATAACTGGTCCCAGGAAATATGTTCTTTGCCTGTGGGTATGAAACACGAGGGCCTACCCCCATGATGTGGTCTAGAAGGACGTGAGAGCACTCTGTGGAATAACAAAGACGGAGAAGGGAATCCGTCTTTGGAGGCCCTTGAAGTGGGTGAAAGGTGAAAGGCACAGGGGAGGGAAGCAGAGAGCATGTGGAGAGGCCAGAGGGCAACTGAGGAGAGAGAGGACAAGCAGGTTCCAGAGCACAGACCTATCACAGGGCGATGGAACCCGGGAAGGAAGGCCAGCTTCTGCAATGTTCTTCTAGAACATTCTCTCCTCTCTCACTCCCACACCCGCAGTAAAACCCGGCACAGACAGCGTCTTGGGTCTGTAGGGGGCCTGCGGATAGTAACCGGAGGCCAAGGCTTTGCTGTGGGAGACGCTTAGTGGGACTCAAATCACAGAATACGTCCGTGTTCCCACATCTGGAAGTTTCACCGATATCTGGGGAAAAGCACCGGCTCCTTCCCAGAACGTGAGGTGGGGGCTTACGCCATTATGAAAGGAAAGGATGCCCCCTCCTCCGAAGGACTGGACAAGACATCCGGGCCGGGGAACCGGGCCGGGATCCGCATACCTGCAGCACGTATCCACGGATATAGTCCTGGAGGGTCCAGTCCAAGGCGTGCAGGATCTGGAGCACCTCATCTTGCTTCAGCACGCTGAAGAGCCGGTCCAGGAGGATTTTCAGGCGGACAGGGATGGCCTGGGTCCCGTACAGCATGAGGCTGCTAATATCAAACACCACATTGGACTGCACAATCTCCACCTGGCTGGTGGGGTACACAGGGGGGATCCTCAGCTTGCTCAGAGCTGAAAAAGCAAGTCACAAAAACACCCTTTATGAAGATTTTCCCTCTCAGAGAAACGCTGTGTGGGGGTGGAGGGTCGGGCGGGGGGGCTGGCACAGTGCTGGACTCTGCGTTCCCACGGAGAAAACACGAATGTGCAAATGGCTCACGGTCCTCATAGCTGCCGGGCTCTCCGTTATTCACAGATTTCTAAAAGAAAACGAACTGGCCTGAGACTCTTCCGTTTCTTCCTTTGCTGTCCCTAAGGAGCGAGAAATAGCCCCATGGGGGGCAGGTGCAAGGAAAAGCCGTGAGACAAAGGTGGCAGGCACATAATCCAGAGGCTGAACAATCGGGGAGAACGGGGTCTGCCGGGGAAGGGCCGGGCCTGGGGATCTGACGGATCTGGGTTTGGCCCCTCGCCTGCCACGTCCTAGCGGTCGGACTGGCCGGCTGGGCCACCAGAACCCACGAGTGTCCCACACGATAGCCCTCAGTGGCTCACAGCTACGTGGATTTATAACGTTTTTAATTTTATGGAATGATTTTCGCCTTATTATTTTAATTCTTCAATAAAATCAGAAATGCAGTTCTTCGGAGTCCCGCCGATCACACTTCAAGTACCCGGCAGCCCAGACTGACGCGTGCGACGCCTGGTTCCACGTGAACACAAATTTCACGGAGACAGGGAATGGGTGGGACACGTTCATCCCCAAAGCGCTCCCTGGGACATACTTAGGCGAAAAAGTCCTTTATCGCTTCCCTGAAATGCAGATTTAGTGGAGCGCCCTGCGTTTTCCCTGGCCACCCCGACGGCTGCTGGATTAGACAGCGCAGGATGTCGCCACGGCCGCAGAAGGACCACCCGAAGCACCCGTTCCTGAGACCCGCCCGCCCTGCAGAGTCAGGCAACTTCAGAAGGGGAATTGAGCGCCCGGCCCGTGAGCCGGCGAGCGCGGGGGCCTTCTCACACACGCCCTCCGTTCCCCAATTCTCCGAAGTCATTCGGAGGGGACACGAGGGGCCGAGGGGGAGGGACAAACAAGGTTACCGTGGGCCACCCATCCGTGTCTGCACTGCTCACACTGGCGGTGGTTGATCTTCCCGGGTCTGAAGCTCTGGCAGCTACAGTTGAGGGTACAGCCGATCGCCTACAAGACAGAAGGCGGCCCGTGAGCCCGCGAGCGGACGCGAGGCTGCTCGCGCCTGCAAGACGGGCCGCGGCCTCCACCCGGTAACGTCCCCGGGGCATCGCGCGCCCACTCTGGGCCAGACGTGGGCCGGGGACCCCATGCCCGGTACCCAAGAGCCGCTGGCCCCCGGGGCCCACGGAGGATGCACATCCCACAGCTGCTCTGCAGTGAGAGGGGGCGAGGGAACACCCTCGTGTAAGGGAAGCTCTGGATGGAGATATCTTTCTTGTTATATTTTTAAAAAAAGATTTTCTTTATTTTAGAGAGGAAACACAAGCAGGGGGAGCAGGAGAGAGAGAAGCAGGCTTCCCGCGGAGCAGGGAGCCCGATGCGGGGCTCCATCCCAGGACTCTGGGACCATGACCTGAGCCGAAGGCAGATGCTCAACTGACTGAGCCCCCCAGGCGCCCCCCCTGACTTGTTATTAAGAGAACAAAAAGGGTGAACAGTCACCAGGCTCTAAGTTGAACAAAGCAGTCACCCCTGCGGGTTACTCGGGGACCGTCCTGGAACAAGTGAGAATGATCTGAATGGAGAATATCCAAATGTGGATGTGGTCATCCCCCGACGTGTGGCGAGGCGGAAAAGTCCACACAGACGGAGAACAGGAGGTGGACCGCCCCACCGAGGATGACCCCTCCACCCCCGGGCTTCGTGGCCCCCGAGGCCCGGCACATGCCCAGCTGCACCCTCAAGTTCACACGGCTGAAAGACGATGCACAGAAGTACGTGTTGGCTACTTTCCGGTGTTAAGAACAAGGCTTCCCATGTATTTCTAAGATGAAGTCCTCCAAATGGGGTAGAGCTCTGAAGAAGGTGAGGTATTATTAACGAGAAAAGCTCTCCTGGGAGCTGCGTCAGTGAGGCCGCTGGGAAGAGCCGCCGGGTGGAATTCACAGGACTTAGGAAAGCCCTGAAACTAGGGTGTGTGTGTGTGTGTGTTTGGAGCGGACTTCCCTCTGTCAATTAAAGGACACTGTGTCCTCCTGTGGGGACAGGGACGGGGACGTTCTGTCCCGGGACTTGGGAAACTCGCTTTAAGGAGTATATAACTAGTCTTCACTTAAAAACCAGTTGCCAGTGGGAACGTAAATGGTGCAGCCACCGTGGAAAACTGTCTGGCAATTCCTCCAAAAGTTAAACATGGGGTTACTGTATGACCCAAAAATCCCACCCCTCGGTAGGTGCCAAGAGAAATGAAAACAGGCCACATAGAAGTTGGTACCGAATGTTTATACCTGCATTGTTTATAATTGCCAACAAGTGGAAACAACCTCAATGTCCGTCAACTGATGAGTGGATAAACAAAACGGGGCATATCCATGCAACGGAATATTATTTAGCCATCAAAAGGAACAAAGTGCTGACATGTGGTATAGCATACATGAAACTTGAAAACATGCTCAGTGAAATAAACCAAAGAATAAATTCACAGGTGGTTGGATTCCATTTACATGAAATGTCAAGAAGGGGTCAATCTACTGAGGCCAGAAGCAGACTGGCGGTGACCAGGGCTGTGTGGAGTGGGCAGGAATGAGGAGGGATGGTTAACGGGTGGCATTGGGGGGAGAAGATTATTTCTTTTGTTTTTATCTTTTAAAAAATAGCTTTGAATTGAGACACAATTCAGATATCAAACTATTCACCCACTTAAAGTATCCAACTCAATGATTTTTAGTATATTCGGAGTTGTGCGAACATCATGATCTGATGTTTGGAACATTTCCAACACCTGCAGAAGGAGCCCTGTATACAAGTTTATGGTGGACATAGGTATTCACTTCTAGGTCTTCCTAGGTGTGGAACTGCTGGATTGGATAATAATTCTGTTTAACTGGAGAATCTGTCAAAAGGTTTTTCAAAGTGGCCACACCATCCTGCATCCATACTAGTGATGTAGGAAGATTCTAATTTCTCCACATCCTTCCCAACACTTATTGTCTATCTGTCTGGCTTGAAACACCCAGTCTACTGGGAATGACGCAGTATCTTACTGTGGTTCGATGTGCATTTCCTCAATGGCTAATGGCGATCAGTAACTTTTCATGAGCTCTTTGGCCATTCATTTATAGGTCTTCCCTGGGGACACATCTGTTCGGATGCTTTGCTCATTTTTTAATTGGGTTGTTTGTCTTTTAGCATTGAGTTATAAGAGTTCTTTATATATTCTTAGTACTAATCCCTTAACAGGTGATGATTTGCAAATGTTGTCTCCTGCCCTTGGGTGATCTTCTCACTTTCTTTCTTCATGGTGCCCTTTGAAGCACAGATGTTTTAAATTTTGACCAGAGTTGCTTTTTTAAGGTGAAGATGTTCTAAAATTACATAGTAGTGATAGTTGCACAACTCTGTGTATATAGGAAAACCGCTCAGTTAAAGACTTTATAAGGGTAGATTTTATAGTCAATAAATTATATCTCAATAGAAATATTACTGAAAAAAAACAGTCCTCTCCACACCTATGAGAATGGCCAAAGTCCAGAACCCTGACAACACCAAATGCTCATCGGGAGAGCAACAGAAACCCTCATTCACTATTCATGGGGATGCAAAATGGTGCGGCCACTCTGGAGGACAGTTTGGTGGTTTCTTACAAACCTAAACATACTCTTACTATACAGCCCAGTAATCATGTCCCTTGGAATCTACCCAAAGGAGCTGAAAACCTATGTCCACATGAAAACCCACACGTGGCTGTTGATAGCAGCAGCTTTATTCATGATTGCTGAAACTTGGAAGCAACCAAGATGCCATTCAGTGGGGGAATGGATAAATACACTGTGTTCCATCCAGAGACTGGAATATCACCCAGTGCTGAAAAGACATGAGCCATTGAGCCATGATGAGACACAGGGGAACCTTAAGTACGTACTACTGAGTGGAAGAAGCCAATCTGAAAAGACTACACACTGTATGATTGCAGCTATATGACCTTCTGGAAAAGGCAAACTATGAAGGCAGTTAAAAAGATCAGGGCTTGCCAGGGGTTAGGTAGAACCCAGAGGATTTTCAGGACTGTGAAAATACTCTGTGCGATACTGTAACGATGGATATGCATCATTATACTTTTGTCCCAACCCAGAGGTGGTACGACACCAAGAGCGAATTCTAAGGTAAGCCATGGACTTTGGGTGATGATGCCGTGTTCATGGAGGTTCATCAGTTGTCACAGGTGTGCCCTCCAGTGGGGGATGTGGATACTGGGGTAGCTAGCATGTGTGGAGGCAGGGGGTATATGGGAAATCCCTACTTCCAATTTTGCTGTGAATCTAGAAGTGTTCTAAAAAATAAAGTCCCCCCGCACAAATCATCGACTTTGCTTAAAAACAGGCTAAAGTCTCCCTGAGGTGATGGTTATCTCTGCTTCCTTTCAGATTACCATGGGCCTGAACATCTAGAGTGACTAGATGAGATTTTCAGGGGAAGGAACAGGGCCACTCATAACTGAGGTATGCGGCAGATAGTAACGGTGTTCCCTGATCCCTTCCAGAAGGATCACGACCAGAAAAGAGAAAACATGTATCCGAAAACCCATTTGCTCTTTGTAAGCTGTACAATATCCTACAAAAAACTCCTTGTGATCACAACGACCTCTTACTGGAATATTATATTTGCTCTTCTTGGGGGGGGGCAGGGGGCACCATCCCAACGGGGTGAAAATGAGTTCTTGGGGAGGTGAAAAAATATTCTTTTTATGGATAAAACACAGATACACATCCGTGAACAAAACTACAGGATGTGGTTATCATACTAGAATTTCACTGGGGAGGCATAATTAGGAAAAAAAAATCTAGTCTCCTAATGAAGAAAAGATGGAGAAATACTGTGCCAGAAATCACTTCACCTTTTGGTTAGAGAGATTCTACTCCTAGACACACGTACAGGTGTACTGAATGCACGGACACATTCATCTGTATTCCTCAGCACATGATGATATGACATCCCTCGACTGGAAAGACAAAAATGAGTACCGGTTCAATTCTTTTACACGGTCCCAACAAGAATGTCCCGTTGTCCGTAGCACAGACGTGGGGTCCAGATTTCTCAAACAGCCCTGTGACCCTCAACGCCGGCTGACCTGGGAACCAGCCGTCTGCATTCTCGGCAGCCCCCAGCAAACTCCGTACTAAGCCTCTGGAATATTTCACAACCCACATTCTGATAAATGTGACTGCTTTAAAGGAAATCTCTAAAAGGAGAAAAGAAATTCTTATTTTGGATCCTGTCCCTCAAGATGCCGGTCGCTGTTTGCAAGCCAGACGCTTGGAACCACACAGAGAAAATTCACATTCATTCATTCATTCATTCATTCATTCATTCATTCAGAAAATAGGGAGCACACACCTCCTTCCTTTCCTGAAGATTTTGCTAAAAAGGCTCTCGCTCGGGCGAAGCCCCGGGAAGCTCTGGGCGAGTCCACGTCGGGCCCAGCACAAGGAAACTGCAGAGGAACCAATCCCAAGCACATTTCATAGCCCAAGATCGAAACTCACTTTTTCGGTATCTCTTTGACACCTGACTCTGGGTTCTTCAATTCCAGGACAATCGACATTCTGAGGCACGTAATTCTTTGTGGTGGCTGTCCTGGGCATTGTAGGGTGACCAGGGGCCCCCCCAGCCTCTACCCACCAGACACCACAGAAAGGCCTCTCCCTCTTGTAGACGTGAAAACCAAAAACCTCCCCAGATGTGGGGCAAAACTGCCTCCAGGTAAGACCCACCGGCCGAACCCGACTATTCAGTTTTTGCAGCTTTTAGTTTGGGGACAGAATTTTAAGCAGCATTATGGACAAAATTCAATGTATGAATGCTGTTTTGTAAGAAATATTCATGTGGCTCTATATGAACCTATTTGAATAAGGCTTAATAAAGCTCATTAAACATCCATGGAAATAAATCTCAGAGGAATTATTTATGAGCTAAAAAAAAGCTAATTACAGTGCCTCAAAACTTCCAATATTAAGGCCCTTGAGTTTTTCCACCCATATCAGAATTCCACGATGTGGTAAAAATTATAGCACCATTATCTAAAGACAAATTAAAACTTCTAAAATGAAATCAAACCCCAAAATTCTAATTACAGGACGAAGAGTACTCAGGCAAATCAATATGGAAAACTCCTAAAACTTACATCCTTTCCCCTAGAATCCTAATACTTGTTCCATTCTTCAGAAACATAAAGCAGATGTTTACAACATTCTGAACTCATCAAGACATGATTATTGCTTTTTACGCACTCATTTTAATCAGACTATTTCCGAATTGTTATTAGTCACTCTGCTGTGCTGTGAATCAACATTCAAAATTCTGGTTTGCTTTTTTGTAGCTTTTATCTGCTCCCTCATTCATCCGGAAATTACTGACACACCTCGTTCGTGATGGACGCGTCCGAGATTTGCCGTCTTTGGGATGGAAAGTTAGGACCTCGTTTTTAGAAAGACTTGAGGGTCCCGCTTCCTTCTGGTCCTGCTCTCCCTCCCGTTTGGGGAGATGCTGACTTGAATTCTTAGCCACAGCCGGCCCAGGCACACAGCGGGGTCTACGCACAGATACTCCCTGGGGGGACGGTGCAGGCCTCTGATGGGATTTGGAAGCCTGAACTTCGGAATAAAAACTGTCCACTTTAAAGCTGATTTTATCTCTAGTGCATGCAGGTATTTGCCTATCCCTGAGGATAAATGCAGGAGGATGGTCTGAGGGATAGAACGCAAAAGGAAAGAGAAAAGTTACAGAAGACCCCAGGGAGCTTTGACTTGGGGATGCTGATGCTCTGAGGGGAGCATTTGTGAAATGGCCTGATACAAAACAGAACTGTGTACCCGCTGGACGGCTTTGTAGCTCAAGGGACTTGGTCTGCCCTGCCCAACGTGGCAGCCACTAGCCACAGGTGCCTGTCTAAATTTATTTTTAAATTATTTTTCATTTTTTAAAGATTACTTATTAGAGAGTGTGTGCACATGTGCATGAACAGTGGGAGGGGCAGAGGGAGAAGCAGACTCCCAGCTGAGCAGGGAGCCCGATGCGGGGCTCCATCCCATGGATCCCATGACCTGAGGTCATGACCTGAGCCCAAGGCAGACGCCCAACCCACTGAGCCACCCTGGCGCCCTCGCCTACTTAAATTTAAATTAATAAAAAAAAATTTTTTTAAAAAAACATTTTATTTACTTATTTGTGAGAGAGACAGTGAGAGAGAACATGAGAGGGGAGAAGGTCAGAGGGAGAAGCAGACTCCCCGTGGAGCTGGGAGCCCAATGCGGGACTCAATCCCAGGACTCCAGGATCATGACCTGAGCCGAAGACAGTTGTCCGACCAACTGAGCCACTCAGGCGCCCTAAATTAATAAAAACAAAACAATGAAAAGTTGATTCTTGGTCACACCAGCCCCATTTCAAGTGCTCAGCAGACACACGTGGTTTTGCAGCTACCATACTAGACGGTAGAGATACAGAGCGCTTCCACCATCACAGAAAGTTCTACTGGACCCTTGTGAGTCCGATGGTGAGACTGGATGTTCTCCCTGTGTCTACCCTGCCACGTGATGGCGTGACTTTGTAGCTGTTCTCATTCGACCCTCACTATGGGGCGGTGAGGAGGGCATTCTTCTCAGGAAACCTGTATCTACAGAAGATTCGCAATGTTCCCCAAGTCCCCCAGTTGGTGAGCTTTCCTGGGCATTTCATTGCGTGTGAGGTATTGCACTAAGTAGGCCCCTGTACTGTCTCGTTTCTTCATCACCCCCTTCTGGGAGGCAAGTACAACTGCCCCCATTTTATGGATGAGGAAGTTGAGGGACTCAGGGGCGGTCAGGTTGGACTCCAGTCCGGATACCGGAGGTAGGTTCTATCTTGAAATATCACCATTTGGTGCTAACATTTATGGTTTCATTCAATTCCTAAAGAAACTCTGAGAGTCAGGCATTGTCATCCACTTTCTGCAGATAAGGACGTTCAAGTTTCACACCATAAAGAAACTTCACTTATAATAATACATGACTACATGGTTACTGAACATGAACGAGCCAGTCATTGTTCTAAATTCTGGGGTAAAGTATTGAACAAGACCAATGAAGTCCTTACCCTCCAGGGGCTTACCATCTAGAGGAGACAGAAAATACACAGTACCAGTTCAGAGTAAGGTAGTGCTGAATAAACTAAACAGAAAGGTATGCCAGCAAGTCTACTGGGTAGCCTGGAGGGGTAGGGGGATAAGTAAGTGCGTCCTAGATAAGGTCATCATTGAAGACTTCTGAAGAGGTGACATTTGAACTGAATCCAAGGGACACCAAGGAGCCAGTGAAGAACTGGAGAGGGAGGAAGTGTTTTAGGGCAGAGGGCATAGCCAGTGCGAAGGCCCTGAGGCACGAAGAGGCTCCGTGCTCAGGGAACAGAAAAGGCATCAGTGTAGATGCAGTCAGTTAGTGAGGTTAAGGGGAGAAAATGTGGGTCAGAGAGGTGGGAGAGAGCACTCTGCATAGGATCTTGTGGGACAGGCCAAGGAGTCCCGATTTTGTTCTAAGTAATCTTTTATAAAAAAAAATAAAAAATGAGTTTGCTTTGCCTGTGTTAAAAAGAATCCCTCCGGACGCGGAGGTGGGGAGCCTGTGCTCCCTGCCCCTCACCACAATGAGCATCTTCTACGGGGAGGCAGTAAAGCCTACAACTGGCTTCAGAGGACTTAAGTCTTATTTCCCACTAAGCCATAGAACCTTTAGCTCCATGCCTTGGAGCCTCTGCCTACAAAGGGCTGGGTATCTGTTTCTGGCCTAGTCGCCATATTAATGAGGATATACAGATAAGAGCTGAAAAGACCAATTGGTATGATGCGATTGTTGTTGAGACAAGGCCCACACCACGGTCCTTGGGTCCTCTGGGCTCTGGTGGTCTAACTCTGCACAGAGAGCTACCAAAAATACCTATTATAAAATCTTCCATAAATGCTGCGACACAATGAATCATTCCAAAAAGAGGCAAGGAACCCATTGAACCCTAAACTAGCACCCAGCAGCTAGCAAGGGGCTTGATACCCCATAGGCCCTCCACTGGGACTAGCTTTGAGAAGAGTGAATGAACGCATGAGGCAGCGGCGCCATGCTCACTAATTACAGATGCCCACCCAATAGCCTTTCGCCAGATCTTTCTGAGTCTCTGTGGGTGGCCAGGTGACTAAGCACTGGCCGGTGGTATGCACATGGAAGTTGCTAGGTGGAGCTTTACAGAAAGCTCCTTATAAATGGGAGCTGACTCAGCAGAGAGACTTTGCTTGTCCTCTTTCTTCCTTCTTGGAATGAGACTATGATGGCTGGACTTAAGATGCCATTTTGTGACCACGAGGCAACTTCGAGGTCATGCCCTAAGGAAGGCTGTACAGAAAGGATTGTGACTGTTAGTTAGGAGCTTATACTAGCAGCAGAATTAGTTCCTAATTTACACACCAACTGTCCTGCTGGCTGTGGACAGAGCCACGTAAAAAATCATGAGAAAGGTGGCTAATGAGGAGAAATCACCGAGGCCAAGTTTAGAGTCCAGCCGTCTCTTAAGTGTGAGATTCTAAGGCTGTGCCATATTCTTGGTGGTAAGAATCTTAATTCCCTAACTTAAAAAATCAAGGAGCCAATCTGCTAAATTGCAAATCACTTTTTAAGTCAACAACTTTTTAGCATAAAACTGCTTTAGGTGTTTTCAAGTTGTAATTTTAAGTGTTGCTATAGACAATCGTTAATATGTTTGAGTCTTGGAGGGCTCCAGTTCAGATCAAAAACTGCCAATCAGGATCTATACTATACAACATCTTCTAAGGACCACCCTCAGCTTGTGGGGTGAGGACCTCATTTCTCCCACAGTGAAACTGTCACCCCATTCTTACTGTGGCTGCAAAGCTAACCTTTCATGGTCCAGGACGCTGCTTCATTCACTGGTGGGAGGTGAGTTCCAAACTGCCCTTTGGACTTCTCGGTGTCTAATGCTTACACACATTTTCTACCTTCTTATGCCTTTTCTGAGAATCAGATTTTTTTGCTCCCTATCTCCTGTCCTCTCATTTGGCTGTGACTTCTTTCAATTTTTAAGTTTTCCTTACATTTACAAACCCACAGAGGTACAACTAGGACTCTGAACATGGTATCCCCACTTGCCAGATGGGCAACAAGGACAACGGGGAAGGAAGAAGAGAGGAGAAAGGACATGAGGGCCTTGTGGGGGAAGCAGCAGGTGGCCCTGGACTCAAGGCGGCCTGGAGAGAGACACCAGACCGAATGTTCATCTCCTGCCATCTTCCTCTGTGAGCAGTTCAACAAAACGATACCAATTTATTTAACAAATTACTTTTGTTGTTGCTGGTGGTTTTTATTTATTCTTTTTAAAGCATCTACTATGTACCGGTAATTGTAGGGAGCCTCCTGGGGATACAAAGACGAGGCACTCTCAGCGTCTGCCCTAAGGGAGCGGGTGTCTTCACTGGGGGAGGAAAGCCACCCAGCTCGACTGGTCAAGAATCGAGGAGCAGAGAATACGGCTCGTCAAAACCTGGCGTGAGTCATTCACTACATTAAAATCAATTCCTAAAGATACTAAAAACAAAAGAAAGGCTCATTAGCTGCCTTCAGGGAACCAATGAATTGTTCCCCAAACTTGCAAACAGAGGGGAAAAAAATCAGGTATATCCCTTTTTTTTTAACACAACCAAACCACTGATGAGACGGAGATTCCCTTTATAGAAGTACCCAGGGAATAAACGAATGAGGAGTTACAATCCCACAACTCCTGATGTAAAAGACGATGACCAGGCCATTTGCCCCTGGATGGAAAGATATGTACTACCATGCACGGCATGTTCTTGCGGAAAACGTTCAATTCTGAATCTGATCAGGCCCCTCGGTCAACTCCGGTGTCCGGAAAATACAGGGACAGAGCCCTAACCACAATGCAAACAACGCCAGGAGGAAGCAATCGCCGATCCAGACTAGGGAGCATCC
Organism: Procyon lotor; assembly: GCA_028646535.1. Taxonomy (NCBI): domain Eukaryota; kingdom Metazoa; phylum Chordata; class Mammalia; order Carnivora; family Procyonidae; genus Procyon; species Procyon lotor. The sequence continues at coordinate 1,831,685 of CM053609.1, read as the reverse complement.
TACAGGACCAGCTTTTCCCACAGATAGACTGCAAGGAAAAAAGTGTAAACCGACAGACCAAGAGGGATGCTGTGGGGACCTTACCTGGATCTTGCCTTGGATGCACCAATGGTTAACTCAGGCTTGCCAGACCATCAGGGGCATTTGGACACGGACTGGGAGTTTAATGACATTGAAGAGGTACGGTTAATTTTTTTAGGTGCTCTATGAGGCTGGAGGAGGGGTGCTCTCCTCCCTGCGTGCAGGAAACGCCATGGTCCTAGGCTCATCCCGGCCCTGTGCGTCAAGGCCAGGAGGCCAGGCCGCAGACCAGAGGTTTATGCCCTGGGCCAGGGGAACACACTTAGAGAGGCAATGCAGTGAGATGGGTGTGGGCTGTCCAGATGGATTTCTCTCCCTTGGCTTCATGGAACCATCTGGATTCCCCAAAACAAGGGGACACCCTTTACCATGAGCACAGTCGAAAAAAGGGCCCCGGGGAGCCTCCCAAACCAGGCAGGCATCCTTTGCAATACGAAAACAACACTAGAGAGTTAACAGTCTGCTTTCTCACTGCCGGCGTGGGGAGGGGATGAGAAGAGAGGCTAAGGAAGAAAGAGAGCATGGAGAAGGCTCTGGCAGTGGAGGGGCAGGGGGGAGGTAGGACCCAGGGCACAGATGTTGGGCCAAGTCTACCTGGGAGTAGAAAGTATGCGTGACACCCTTGCCTCGATCTCTTGTTGCTTAGTTCAAAGAGGATGGTGGGGAAAATACTTGTTCTTTTGATCTCTATAAATCAAAGTATAAACTCTGTGCCAAAATAATTTAACAGCTGTGCCCTTTTTTCTTAAAATTATTAGTTCTGAAAACAGAAAACACAAAAAGCAGAAAAATATCCAAATGTTACCTTACAAACCAAACCAAATTTCTTCATTAAAAAAAAAAAAGCAACCTAACAACAACAACAACAACAACAAACTTACAAAAATATAAATAACACGGACACATTTTTTTTTTTCTCCTTTATAACCTAAATTTGGGAGGACCTCAAGGCGAGCTTTAGAAACCTTTGATAACAAAAAAGGAGGGATGTTAACTGTGTAGGAACTTCTGAATGCAACAGAATGGGGGGGAGGGGGGAGCGGAATAAAAAACAAAAACCAACACACAAAAAAGACATTTATACGTTAGGATAACTTTTAACTAAGGTGGCCAGTTACCCCAGCAAGCAGCTCTGTGTCTAGTGCCTACTGCTGCGAGATAATGACGAAATGGTGAACATTTCTAGGTAAAATTTTGCAGATATTTCTTTCAAGGACTTAACGAGAACTAGGTTTTAAGAACGAAGCGTTAAAAAAAAAAAAGAAAGAAAGCAACCCTAGATTTTCAAAATGAAATTTTTTTTAAAAAGAAAAGACCGGCGTTTGTGAGTTGTGCCATCCTGATCACTGCCTTCAAATCCAGCACGTTCGAGTGGAGCGGTCGGTCCGTAGAAAGATTTTACCTTCGTCATGAATAATGCAAGGAACAGCCAGAGGGCTACAGAACTGGGACAATGCTTCTGGAGGCTGGTGGCAGGGCTGGACGATAATTGTGATGTCTGAGCATGTGGAAGGCTCACACAGTAATCCGCAAGAGGACACAGGCGAATATAACCACATACAAGAAAAAGTTAGTAGTCTGAATTCAAGCTTTTCCTGAACGGAGACAACCACTCCCCTCCACATTAGCGGAGTGAAATTATCATCCCCCCAAGGCAAGCTTCTCCTATGATGTGTTAGGCTGGTTTATAATAACGAACTCAAGCGTGGAGATGGCGAGAGCCCTTCTGCCTGCTTCATCGAGACGAAGCTGAGAAGGCCCAGGTCGGACCATGGCAAAGCACGTCTGCTCTTTGTTTCTACCTACTCTTGGGGGGATAAAATAGGCACGTGTCCATGCAGCGAAAGGCGGCTACCCTGGAAACCCAGAATTTCCTGAATTAAGAAAAAGGGCTTCAGAGAATGACAAGATAAGAGGAAATAACGTTTTCAGGTGGAAACCAATTTAAAAGAAAAAAAAAAAAAACCTACAAAACTTTCCAGATGTCTCTTCTGTACCGAACCCAGTTATTTTTTTAATTTCTCTCAGGTAAGGCATCAAAAATAAAATCGGTAAATAAAAAAATACAATTGAAAAGATCTGCAGCAGGATATTTGGGAGTACGATAATTAAAAAAATTACCGGCTCTCTAAATCTTGATCTTAGATACATATATATGGGTGGCCCAGCACTGAGATTTCATCTTATCTGGGGTACTCACTTCTAGTTCTTTTTAAACAGGGCTGTTTCTGACAAAACTCACTCACTCTAAATGATGTCGGTAGAAGTGAAAATTCACCCCGGGGTAAAGCACGCTCCTCCTGCAAGTAATTTACCTTGTGGAACCTACGGGGCGACTCTTTTAATGGCCACTGTCAAAATAACTTCTAAAGCCATATACAAAGGCCAAAAGACACTTCTGCCCCTCACCCCTGCGGTTTAATTTTACCGACAAACTGGACGTTTAAAATGTTTATATTTATCCCTAGGCATTCATAAATGATAACGGGGTGCTTAAAGGACAACGATTATTTGTTCCATGCGGAAACCTGTATGGCTTTTCTCACCCAGTGGGGTGGATCTTCCTTCTTCCCAAGCTGATTGGTTCTGAGATACAGAATATGGGCCTGAGACACAGGCCTAACTGCTTCAGGACAGAGATGTAAAAACAAACCAATGAATAAAAATCACGCTCTATGCAAACCTTATGCTTCCAACAGGATTTATTTCCTGTTGGTTAATATTTCTAATGTGAATTATAACCACAGCAGACAGCCTAGTGAATATCAAGGGCCACAGAAGCCCTCCCAGCTAACCACTTTTGGACTCGAAGAGGGGCGTGTAGCTAAATCCTTACTATTCTGAATGCAATAGCATTTACGGGTACAGATGATTTTCCAAATTAAATTATGCAGATATCTGAACACAATTACGAGTTCCTGAAGCATGATCTGTGCTTGTGCTCAGGGAAGAGCTCACCACCTTTCCTCGGCATTGACCTCTAACACCAACACGTTCAAATCGACAGTTGAGTTGAAATCCTCGTGCTTTCTTGGTGAAATTAAAGTTACCAAACCTATCAGGCGAGAAATCAAATGATGACTCCCATCTTAATTCTTTTAGGTCTGCCAGGAAAGATAAAGCTATTTACCAAGATTCATCAGGGCAAACGTGGTGGTTATCTTTCCACACCCATGGAAAGCAAAAACCCAAATCTTGGCCAAGGGGTCATGTTTGCGAAGTGGTGTTGTTTCACACGACACACGAAAATGCCACTCTGCCATATCACACTGTGAATGAGGTTTTCATAATATACATCAACGGATTTGGGCAGGGACAACCGAGAAGCCAGTATATCTCCACTGAACAAAAGTTTTAACACATAAGCACGAATTTGCAAGCAAAGCGTCCAAGGGAAGTTTATGAAAAGGTTCCATGAACTCTGCAAATTAAAACGATAAACTGGGAATAAAAAAGGCACCAGAAAGAAAGGGAAAAGGTTATCTGCCGAATACTGTTTTTCAATTCACTTTCCCTACAGCCGAAATCTTTGTCACTTTCATGAGAATATGTTAAAAAAAAAATGTTGCTGGCGCTGCTGTGTCGGCCCAAAGGTGTAGGAACACGTCTTCCCCTGCACACACACACACACACACACACACACACACGCTCACTCACACTCACTCACTGACAAGGATTCCCAGGACACCAGTGGGGCCTCTTCTAGGCCCCTTAAGTGTTAACAGCAGAGGCCTGGCTGCGACCAGGCGTCTGGCCCGATTTAAATGCCCCGTCTTCAGAGAACTGCGGTAAGCAAGGCCATAAAACTAGGGGACATAACTGAACCTTAGAGTGTCTGAACCCCCGCCCCCCCAACACACACAATTTTACTCCTACAATTAAGGCTGCTCGTTGGCATTCCATTTAACTGTCAAACTACGACCGGTGGCAGCCGCACAGCCACAAAGGGACGCCTTAAATGAGAAGAGCATGTTCCTACACCGCATTTGAGAAAGTTTGGCTCGGAGCTATGCGCTGATTAATATCAGATCTCCTCCTTCCCTCGCCTCTCCACAATCTTGTCACATCTGGCTGACAAATCCGCAGGGGCTGATGCAAAGCCAGGCGGCCGGCGGGGCTGGGGTCTGGCGGGCGGCGCCCGAGGGGGCAGGGACGGGCGGCGCCCCCAGCCCACCCCCAAGCCCCGCGCGCCCCTGCCCCGGGAGTCGACCCGGCGCGGCCCCCCTCCCGGCCCGAGCTCCAGCCCGGAGCGCGCGGGCCCCGCGGTCCCCGCGCCTCCGGCGGCGCCGAGCACCAGCAGGTAAATGAGCACCGCGGCGGGGCCGGTCCGGCTTCCAGCCGCGGACTCGGCGGGCACCCGTGTGGCCGCGCCCCCTCGGCGCCCTCGCGGCTCGGGGGCACCGCACCACGCTCCACAAAAGCCTCGGAGCCCCGGGCCGCGCCACGCGCCGGGCTCCGCACCTCTCCGGCTGACCGGAGGCTGCCGCGCCTGCTTAGTTCTCCAGAAACGAAATCCGGGGAGCAGGAGGGCCAGTCGAGAAGGGCAGCTGCTCAAGCCGGCGCGAACGACCTCGGACTTGCACTGGGGGCGCCGAGGGGGCGGCGGGGGTGCGGGGGAGGCGCGCTCGCCGCGGCCGCCCGAGCCCCAAGTCCCGGCCGGAGGGTCCCCCCGAGGCTCGCCCGGACCCCGCGCCTGGGGCACCACCCGGCCGTCCGGGGGGCGCCGGGAAGCCGCCTGGTCCCCGCGCGCGTCTGCGACTCGGGGACGTCGGGCGGCGACGGGTCCCAGCTCCCCGGGCCCGCGCCGCCGCGCAGGTGGCCTCGGGAAGTGGCCTCGGGAAGTGGCCCCGGGCGCGCCCCGGGTGCCGACGGAGCCCGGCCGAGCGGCGCCCCCCGACCACCCCCGCGCGCAGAGGGGGCCCCCGCGCCGGGGGGCTGGGGGGGAGCCGCACTTACCTCGGCCATCCTGCGGCCGCTGCAGCGCCGGGGGCTACCGGCGCGTGTCCCCGGCCCGGGCCGCCCCGCGTCCGCCCCGGCTCGGCGGGCGCCGCCGCATGCAAGGCTCGGCCGTCGGGGCCCGCCGCGGCGAAGTGGGCGGCTCCCCGGGCGCCCCGGCCGCACGGCGCGGTGGCCGCCCCCGCCCGCCGCGCACCGCGTGTGCCCGCACGCCCGCCCCCTGACGCCCCAGGGGGTGCCCCCTCCGCCCCGCCCCCCCGCCCCACCCCCCGCCGGGCCGCCGCCGCGTCGCCCGAGGCCGTGGGCGCTGCCGCCCGCTCCGGCGGCCCGCGAACGCTCTAAGTCGGCGCAGCTGATGCGAGGCCGTGCCCCCGCAGACAGCGGAGACCTCGCCGGCGGCCGGCGCGGAGGTGTCTGCCCCCGCCGGGCTTGAAGGCACTTGTCGGCCAAGACACAGACGTGTCCGTGTCTGCCTCTCCCGGGGAAGGGCGAAACGCTCTGAAGTTCCCTGGCTCGGGTCTCAGGGGATGATTCTGCCGCCCTGCCCACCCCGGGGCGCCCTCGGGGTCCCACCGCGGCCAAGGAGAAGGGCTGCGCCCCCCTCGCCCCCAGAAAGTTTATTTCCGGAGGAAGCGTGGGCGCGCGTCCCAGGAGGAGGAGGGGGGGACCCCGGGAGGCTCTCGGAACTCAGAAGGCCGTCCCCCCACCCCGTTCGCGCTGGGAGTTCCCGGCCCGGCTGCACCGCTGTCCCAGCAAAAGTGACTTTGCTCTCTGAGCCTCAGTTGCTTCCGTTGTAAAATGGGATTCTATTTTTACCTCTCCTATAGGGCGTTGAGGATAAAGGGAAATGAAATGGCCTGGGAAAACCGAACAGGAGCTTGGCCCCCAGGAGCAGATGGGGAGGAGCCTGCGGGAGAACCGGCTTCCTGGGCCCGAGAAGCCACGAGGCTACACCCCGCCGCGGAGCTGGCAGAGATCGCCCGCAGCTGCGGAGGCCAGCGCCGCTCTTCTAACACAACCTGGGCACAGTCGGGCCTTCTCTCGCCTCCCCTTCCAGTTCCCTAAAAACAGTCTCCGAAGGCTGGACTGGGTGGGGGAGGGGGGTCCTGCTTCCTTCTGCTGCGGGTGTGGGTCCTGGGGCGGGAAACACACCCCCGTTCTTAATCTCAGGCTGGAGGCGGAGAAGATGTGAGTTGGAAGGAAAAGGCACGGACGCAGTCAGGCAGACGGCGGTGCCCCTGCGCGTTCTGGCTCTGAAAGGAGCAGACCTCTGGGGAAGAGGAGGGAAGGGGGCCAACAGGGTGTATGTGGAAGGAAGTGTGGGTACGCGGGCTCCTTGAGGTCCAGAGGGCCCTGCTGCCTCTCCACAGGCTAGACACACGTTCCTGGTCTTCTGGCCACCTAAGTGTCCCCGTCTGCGATGTGGGCCCCTTCCTTGTAGCCGTGAGGCCGCCTGTCTTACAGGTGTTGGGAGGATTCATGGTTTTTCACCTGAAAACTTTAGGCTGAAGCTCTGCTTTGTGAATTCCAAACCTAAACTCCTCAGCTCCCATTTTTCTGTGCACTTGCCCTCTCCTGGTTCAGCCTTGAGGCCTTCCTGCTCCTCTCTTCTCTGCCCGCTGTGACACCAGGTATCCTTCTAGGTGTTTCTCAAATGTCACCGCTCCTCAGAAGTCTCCCGGGACCCACCAACCCATTGCTCGGTGGCTTCTGTGTGGCGAGCTGCTGTCGCAGACAAAGCTGAGGGTTTGGAGTTAGAATGACCCAGGTGAAGCCAGTTACCAGCAATTGGAAACTGGCCGAGGAAGTCAGCTTTCTTGGCTCACTGTCCTCGTCTCGTCTATAAAAGTAGGCATGAGAGGCACCTGGGGGCTCAGTGGGTTAAAGCCTCTGCCTTCAGCTCAGGTCGTGATCTCAGGGTCCTGAGATCATGCCCTACTTCGGGCTCTCTGCTTAGCGGGGAGCCTGCTTCCCCTTCTCTCTCTGCCTGCCTCTCTGCCTGCTTGTGATCTCTCTCTCTCTCTGTCAAATAAATAAAATCTTAAAAAAAAAATAGGCATGAAATCGTGTCCCTGGGCAGATTGGTGGGGCTAAATAAAATTGTTCTACAAATGCTGCTCTTTTCTTCTCCTTTCTGCTGGACGTAAAGCTGGTTTTTGAATTAATTTAAATTTGTTACAGGGGAGTCCTTGGCTGCAGTATTATTGAATGGTCATATATGCTTATTACAAATATACCAAAATGTTTTGAGTCCCAGGCAGCGGCCCACTTTTAGTACCTTTAATCTGTCCAGTGGGAGAGTTCTGGTCAGGAACTTCGTGTTGGTTGCAACTGAATTATATTTGCTTTAGCAAAAATTTTCCACTCGCAACAAATATTCGGATGAACCTGTTTAACTCTATTTCTGGTTAAAAACACAAGGAAGATTTTGGCAATACGTAATTTGAAAAGCAAAACAGGCCGCGTCTCCCAAAACACACCATCAGGATCAACAGACGCATTTCTTCCAATATGACGATTTGGACCCACACCTAGGGAATCAGTAGGTCTAGATGAAAACCGCTAATTAATTTGCTGCAGGTTCGTTTAGAATCACGTATCTGATGTTACTGTGTGACTTCTGGAATCAGTCCTCACATTTATTTCCAGGTCTGATGCGCTTCTCTGCCCTTCCTCAGAAACACAGAAGCAGTAGCTGGGACGGAGAAACCACCCCTTTGGGTAAAAAAGAATATGTCACCGGCTGGGTAAAGAGTGTTCAGATCACCCTTCTGTTCTCCTACTGCTCAGTCGTGGGACCTGGGCGTAACCTTCACCTTCTCTAGGCCTCAGCCTCTTCATCTGGCCAATGGGGGCATCCCCGAGGGCCCCTCCTGCTCTCAGAGTCCTCACTTGTTGCTTTCTGCACTTCCATCTTGTCATTTTCCTTTTGTGTTCAATTCCTTGTCTTAGCACTAAAAATAGAATGCTTCCCTGAACCTTATAGTACCGGTGATTTAAAAAAAAAAAAATCTTTATTAAAAAGAGGAAAAGCTGGGGCGCCTGGGTGGCTCAGTCGTTAAGCGTCTGCCTTCGGCTCAGGTCATGATCCCAGAGTCCTGGGATCAAGCCCCGCATCGGGCTCCTTGCTGGGCAGGAAGCCTGCTTCTCCCGCTACCATTCCCTCTGCTTGTGTTCCCTCTCTCGCTGTGTTTCTCTCTGTCAAATAAATAAAATCTTTAAAAAAAAAAAGAGGAAAAGCTGACAAGACACAAAATCAGAAAAATCCGTGGGAGCTGTTCTTAGGGGGAGGCACGAAGCCGCTGTTCTTAACTGACACCAGGTTGGGTTCCTCTGTGTCTGAGGGAGGCCTTTCGCCGGGTGGGTGGGTGGGTGTTTCGTGACTGCCCACCCTGACATACGCTGCAAGATTCTGAGGTCCTGGGCGGGTTAAGTCGGAGGGAAGCCAGGGCAAGGGGTGCTGTGTGAGCCGAGAGCCTGTGCCTGTCTGAAGTGGGTAGTTGTTGGCCAGGAATGTGAGCTCGGTTTGGCCAGATTTCCTGAGTTTTCAAGAGAAGCTGAAAATACTCTGATATCTAGAAGTTGGCAACTAATTCACATTTTTGATAGATAGGATGGGAGTCAAACAAAATATGTTTTTGTTTGCAGGCTAGTCTGGCCAGCGCGCTGTCTGTTTGCACCTTCTACGAACTGTGACGTCTCCTTGAGGCCGGGGCTTAGTACGTAGTAGGTGTGCAGTAAACTTTCGTAGACTGTCTGTTGAGTCTTGATGGCAAATGACTCACAGCCTGCCGGAGCTTAAAATGGAATTCTCAGAAGCCACACAGAGATTAGTAACGACCTTTTTGTGTTGCATCGAAAGTCCACTAATGGGCTGGTAAGCTTTTCCAATATCTACACTCGGGGAAGACTTGCTCTAGTCATGAATAATTCTGTTAAATACAGAATCTCTTCTCCTTGGGAGATGTGAAAATTTTCCCCAGTGGGGACAAATGAATTTCCAAAAATATATTTTTTAATGAAAAAAAGGCATTTTTGGGGACACCTGGGTGGCTCAGTGGGTTAAGCCACTGCCTTCGGCTCAGGTCATGATCTCAGGGTCCTGGGATCGAGTCCCGCATCGGGCTCTCTGCTCGGCAGGGAGCCTGCTTCTCTCTCTCCCTCTTCCTCTCTGCCTGCTTGTGCTCTCTCTCTCTCTGACATAAAAATAAAATAAAATAAAATAAAATAAAATAAAATAAAATAAAATAAAATAAAATAAAATAAAATCTTAAAAAGAAAAGAAAAAAAAAGAAAAAAAGGCATTTTTAATCATGGGATCATTGTATTAAAAAGAAACCCCTTTAGCTGGGGAGGTTTGGGCGCTAATGATGAAAGCCCCATACTGGAGCAGGGCAGGTGGGCAGCTGCCTCCCCCCTGAGCCTCCCCGTGGCTGGGGGCACAGCCCCGGGGCTCTGGGCGGCACGGTGTGAGGGTCAAAGGGACAAGGCCGGCCAAGGCTTTGGACGTGGCAGGGTGGCCAGAGAGCTGTGGCTCCATCAGAGGCCTTCCAAGATGGCCTTGTCGGAGTCTTCCACATGCCTCTGAGGACAGTGTTGGGAAACAGCGGGAGGCAACAGTCACACTTGTGCCGTCACCTCCGAGCCCAGACCCAGACACCTGGCGGTGGCAGGTCTGGGCACATCTGCAGCCTGGCTCAGCATGGGAGCCTGACTAAGCAGTGTTTGGGCCAAGCTGCCCTTCTCCCGGCTCCCTGCACCCCCCCAGCCCCAGCTGCCTGCCAGGGGAAGGCTTGGCTCAGGTGTCGCAAGTTCCTCTCTCGGGCCCCAGGGCCGGTCCCTGTGGAGAGAGAGATGAAGCCATCCCAAAGGTGGTGCAGGCTTTTGGGGGCAGAAGACTGTTCCTGTTCCCGCATCTTTCACACAGGGGGAGGGGTCCAAGGGACACAATCGCGCACACGGCCTGGGCTACACAAAGAGGAATGCACCCGGCGCGCACTGCCCTGTGGCTTACGGTGGCCCGGTGGCCCGGGCCGCCCCGAGCTCCAGGAGGGGATGTCAGTGAGGAAGTGATAAATGTGATTGTAAATTCCACACTGAAAACAAAGCCCAGCCTGATCCTCCTCCCGAGTGCACGTGCCCGGGGTGCAGGTTGGGGGCATCATAGGCGCCTTCTGTACCCGGGCAGGAGCACTCATTTCTCGCATGGACATGAGGGGGTGGGGGGGGGAAGCTCACGATGCTTCTTCCAAGGGGAAGCCTCGGGGAAAACACTGCAAGTTTGGCTACCGTTGTTCTGGTATGTCTGGGGTGCAGGAAGTCAGTCCTCCCCGGCCTGTCCACAGTCAAGGCTATGATCTGCCCAGCTCATCATCATCTGCCCAGCTATGATCTGCTCCTCACCAAGGTGGTGGGAGGAAACTGTTGCCAGTGGACCCCGCCCTGGACACTTACATCTCTGAACTTACAGGACTCTATTTCCAACGGAAGCACAGAAGCCATACTTAGTTGTTAAAAATCCTTGCGACTGGCACTTTGTGTGTGGAGCTGATGAATGGGGGGGGGGGTAATTTTATGAGGACAGGACGGGCGCTGCTTTGGTAAGTTTTGGGAGGCTGGTGAACACGCATCAGAAGGGTCATCATACCTTGGAACGTGGAGCCTCCCGCACATTTCATGACCTATTATCTGAAACTTAGGGGAAAATATTTGGGTTTCTGTAGCAGAGAATTCCAACTTGGTTTCATGTTGCTTTTGGAAATTGGGAAGAAAGAGTTCGGGAAGATGAGCTACAGGACAGATTTTAAATCATTCTCGATTACTAACTTACATCAAACTTCAAAATCATTTCTTGGGGTTTTCAGGGTATTCTTCTGGGAAAAGAGAGTAATGAAAAAACAAACTTAGAGTTAACCCATTTCGTTATGTTTTTGAAAAAGTAAAGCCATCTTTAAATATCTGACTTAGCAAGTGTAGAGGGGAAATGGATTTCTCTTTACAGAACTTGTGTCTGATATTGAATACAAATTAGTGATCCCAAGTTTGTGTATGAAAAAGGATTGTAGCAGACACTCTGTTAGGATTGCCTCCTCAGACCTCCACTCTAGTTCTTCCCTAGCAGGTGGCAGCCACACCCTCTAGGGAGGGACCTAAACTCAATCCTACAGGTGATTGGTGTAGGTAACCCATGTGTAAACCAATCAGCACCCAGATAGTTTTCTGGCCACAGAAATTAGCTCCAGAATGGCCCAATCAGCTCAAAGCTCAGGACTTTTGTTTGGTGGTTATGAGAAGGCAAGTTCTTCTTTTCTACAGTCCTAAAGAAAAGAGTCATGTGATCCCTGTTGTTGCTGGCAGGATCTTGTGATAATAGAGGAAAATCAGAAGAGGAACAGAACTGACACAGGGTAGAGTTCAGAGATATGGGTAAAGTCAGCGGAGCCCTGATCCAACCATGCCTGAAGCCTTTGGCCTTTTAAATTTTTGAACAATTAAATCATTTTTATCATTGAAGCCAATTTGAGATTTTTGTTGTTGTTGTTCGTTTTGTGAGTAGAAAGCTTCTCAACTGATACAGAAACTTACATTCAGTTTTACTGGAAGATTATTTGGGGATGAAGACTAAGTGAAATACCAAGTGTCCTCTGGCATAAAAGTCTTTGTTCTTTCACTTTTAGATGACACTGGTGATAGGAGGGTCAGGAGACACTCTTCTAACACAGGCCCTCAATCCACAAACCCTGGGCCAAGAGAGGAGGTTGTTTTAATCACAGCACATTGATGCTGGAGTCATGATTTTCTCCTTGATCTGAAGTATTTTCCAGAAATGCACTGGCCACATAACTTAATTTTTGAAAAGACTTTTCTTCCTTGGCTTTTGAGATCTTGGAGAGTAAGGCCTACTGATTTTCATGCTAGCTAGCACAGTGTTCTCTACCAGTAGGCGCTTCATAAATATGGCTTTTACCTATAAATGTATAAGCGAAGAGATTTAAAAACACATTCCTGACTTGTAGCTTCTTAAAAGTACCTTCTTGTAAATGGCATAATTGAGGACTGCTACAAATGTAATTGCTAACTGTACTTGGAAATCCACTTTGTCAAACTGTGGCTTCTAACACCTTGTCTTTGACACTGAATCAGCTTTGATACTGATGTTTCCCAGAGGTGTGGCTTTTAATCCTCAAATTACGACACAAGTTTCAACAGGCCAGGTTGTTTTTTTTTTTTTTTCTTTTTCCCTCTGTCACCAGGAGTTTAGTAATTAACAAAAGGCCCCAGCACTAATGGTTTATCAAAAGGCCAGTAAGCATGTAAGAGCCTTTCCACGACAGACCTGGTATGCTCAGCGAAGGAACGTATTTAAGGAGCCCCTGGTTCCACGTTTTGCTCCATTCAGGCCTGGGCCCTGAAGTTCAACGGCAGGCGGTGAAAAGGGGGCCAAAAGCAAGCCCTGGGCGAGGATCCTCGAGATGAACAAAATCCAGCGACCTTCACCACGACCACTTTGGAGTTACACACCTTCCCATCATGTTTGCAGCTGTGAGGATTTTGCAACGGGCTTTGCTACACCCGCTTTAATAAAAGCTGGTGGTTTTCTTGGGAGTCTGAAGCAAGACACGTAGCAGCCAGTGAGTAACCCGCAAGTAACGCCCGTGGTGACAATTTTGCTTTGTTCTGCTGCAGTGTGAGAAGCCAAGTCAGGACACGGGTCGTCCTGCATGAGTGCTGGGAAAGGAAGGTCTGCGCGTTCCGAGGGGAACATTCTCTTTATCTGAGGTGACTGCCAGGTCTTAAACCCGTAGGTGTACTTGAGTAAAGGGAAGGCACTGACATTTCAAAGACGGCTTGAGAGGAGGAGAGAAAAAAGAGGATCTGGGAGTTTTGGCAGGGCTGGGAGTCTACCCCTGGAAAGGCACCTTCCGTAGAAGCCTGGGGTCCTCAGATTCTGACGCCGGGTCCACACACGTCCCTTATGCTCACCTCTCCGCAGAGCAGGCTCTCTGCTTGAGCCTCTCTCACTTTCTCTCTTCGGGACACCCCTAATGGATTGCAGATGTCCCGTTTGGTTGGAAGCACGTTCCAGATACAGCTGGCCTTCTTGCTTTTATGCAAGAAACACCTGCAAATCTTTATCTTTGGCTAGATTTACCACACACTGGAAGCTTTGAAATTTCGGTCCAGTGGGAAGGAGGAGCATGTCACCACCCTCCGTCTCGAGTTGGATTCTGTAATGGACAATAGCCTTTGGGGAGATGTTTTCATTTTTCTTTAAGGATAATAGGAAGGCTTGAACAGCCTCAGACCACTGGGCTGAAGGCTAATTAATTTCTTTAATCCTACGGAGTCTGTGGAAAAATCTGTGGTGACTGTGGGTGGACAGCTCTCGAGTGCACATGTACTTCTTCCTGATTTTCTGAGTCTTAACAAAGAAGATGAGACCACGACCTCAGAAGAAGAGAGAACAATGAAATGTTGGTGAACTGGCAAGGATATAGTTATGGGACCAGCTTCCTTCCATGTACCTTGAAAATACCAGTGATGTATTTCCAATAAGTCAGTAAATCCCTCTAGGCCTCAAGGAAGATTTTTTTTTTTTTTTAAATAAAACCACTCCCTTTATTCATTCAACTTCAGGACATTCCATCCCAGCACCCGAGGAGTGACAAATGCCACTGAAATAGTTCTGAGATAAAATCAGGAGCTGCCTCTGGAAGGCTTGGGAAGGAAATCCACACCCAGTGTGGTTTTGGAAGGCGGTAGGACGCTCCGGCTAGCCGAACCCTAGCTGTGTAACTTTGAGCACCACAGTCAACCTTTGGGAGCTGTGGCTTGGTTAGCTGTAAACTGAGGCGCAGAGTCATTGGTTTATTCCACAAGTAACTCTTAATACTGAGTGCCCTCTAGGTGCAGGCACTCTACCTGTGCGTGAGTACCCAAGAGAGCCAGTCTCTGCTCTCATGAACAGCTCCTCAGCGGGACTGTCCCTTCCTATCACCCCCTTCATTTGCTGCTGACACTGGGGACCGGCTTAGAGCTCTGGGCCCCACCTGGGCCTTCGTTAATTTCTGGATTTCCATGTATATGGGGTCTGCCCATCCAGTAATCCAGCCCTACGGTCCTTGGCCCTCTTTGGCTTCCCCTTCTCTTCTCTTTCTCACATCTTCCCTCACCCTTGAGTATATTTTGAACCCAGAGAGACCTCCAGTTTCCTGACTCTATCCTCCATCAGTCCTCTCCTGGCCTCTCTTTCTGACCTGTGGACTCAGAACCCTGTTTCTATGATTCTGATAATTCTCACCAGTAACCCATGATTCCCCAGCACCACGATCCTCCTGCAGCATCTGACGACCACGTTCTAAACCTGGATCAGTACTATAATTGGCCTCCTTGGCTTCAACATGCAGATGCAACATGTTGATGGAGGAACAAGATGGCGGCAGACTTGGGGTTTCCACAAATGTCAGGTCTCTCTTGAGTGCTGTGTTTCCGTGGATGACCCCCGCTTTGCCTCCCCTCAGCGATTCAACCAAAACACATCCACAATGCCTTTTTAATCTCTCTTTTCCCAGTCTCAGAGGATGGTGATCCTCTCTGTCCTC
>CM053609.1:1801783-1816546 GCA_028646535.1 Procyon lotor | reverse complement strand
CTGCTTGCATTCTCCCCTGTACTGATCTCCGTGGACCGCCGTCTTCCTGCGTGCCGTGACCTCTTGTGCTCCCGGCTCCCTCAATCCAAGTCCTTCACGGGCTCCTCTTCCTCCACCTGCCCTTTCCGTGTTCCTCAGGTTCTGTCCACATAGACTCTTCTCAGCATGCCTGCCTCTGTGTCCCCACGCCTGTCCCCCACGCCTGGGATAGCCTCATGCACCGAGGTGGAGCCTCGCTCCCCATGCCTCCCTTTTGGCTAATTTCTACTCTTCCTTAGCTCAAGCTTAGCTCAAGCACGCTGACCTCTGGGGAGTCCTTGCTAGGAGCCCCCTGTTTAACCTTTCCTTAACTTCCTAACCTTGCTGGGCTAGATGTCCCCACTCCACGCTACACTCTAAGAATGATGGCATTTGCATGTAACACATTTTAATTATTATTCTTTTTTTAACGTGTCTCCTCACCTCCTCTCTCCAATGAGACCCCGAGCTCCTGGATGGCCAGGACCATATCTTACTAACGTAGGACTTCCCAGCGGTTAGCAATGTTGGGGTACCACCTGTGTCCAGTAATAGGGACCCTGTAAAAGATGTAGGACTGCAGAATCCACGTCCCATGGCATTCTATCCATTTCAGGTTTTCATACCTATATTTATAAACAAAATTGGTCTTTGTATACAAGTCAGAGGAGTCTGGGTTCCATAGACATGTTTATCTTGTCCAATCAGCTGGTAGCTTCCCATTCTCCCCAGTGCCATGGAAAGGTTTCTCTAACATGGCAAGGGTCTGCTTCTGTGAGATTTGATGGCATCCACCTTCCTACTCACTTCTTCCCAATACCTGGTGAGCATCAGGGTAGAGGTTTTGTTTTTACAACTGTTTTTTCGATTCGCTTTCTTCTTTCTGGGTTTCCTGCTCCTTCTACTTCAATTATTTATTTACTTCTAGGGAGCAATGTCCACCTAATTGCTATTTTAAAATTCCATCGCACAGAGTTATGTACAATTGCATGATAACTTTAAAATGTATTATCGCTCTCGTTATGTCAATTGTCTGAATTCTGGTTGTGTTTTCTTTTTTTCCTCTTGTCCATGTTACTTATTTCTTCAAAGAGTCAGTTTCTTTAATCTTTATTATTTCCTTCCTTTTATTTTCCCTAGGCGTTCTTTTTTGGTCTATTTCTAGGAGCTTACACTGAATGCTAAATTCTTTCAGAACATAATTTCATAAGTTCAATGCTGGATATATCATTAGTCACATTTCCTATGTCTTCTTGTGTATTATTTCCATAACCATTTTTTCTAAACCCTCTCTTCTTATGCTATTTTCCTTTGAGCTAGATACTACATAAGGCTTTCCAGTTGATTGATGCCCTTTTTTTTTTTTTTTTTTGTCTTTGGCTTACAATTTCTTACTTCACAACACTCTGGCCAGAGATTATGGCCGATGTGATTTCTACTTGTTTGAATTTATCCACAGGGCTCTGTAAAAAATAACTGGTGTTTATACTACACAAAAATAATTTGTGTAATAATTCTGCTTGTAAAATATCATCTCATAATTCTACCTTAAAATTCTACCTTAAAATTCTATCCATATTCTCTAGTCTCTAATTCTTCTTTGGTGCAAACTCTACTTAATCTGTCACAACCTAATAACAGTGAATCAAAAGTTTTCATTGCAGTCCTGTGTGTGTGTGTGTGTGTGTGTGTGTGTGTGTGTGTGTTAGGGTTAGAGTTAGGGCTTGGGAATCTTGGAAGGCTACCTGGAGGAGGGCGGCTGAGCTGTGGATAGTCCCAAACAGAAAGGGTTAATAATGCTAAGGTAGAAAGAGTCCCATCAGTCAACTTTCTTACGTCCTGTACCGTCCTGGTTGTTGGACTTACTACTCTGTGTTGCAATTCTTCATACGTATTCACCATCCGATGGGATCTGCCCAGCTCACCAGGTACCCCAGGAGGCACTTGATAGATGCCTGTTTATGGAATAAGTCAATATCGTTGGATTCTCTTTTTTTAAACGAACTCGAGACTCCTGGTTCTCTAAAATAATACCCCATCTAAGTGCTACCCTTGTTCTGACTTTAGAGATTTCGCCACGTGCTTCCTTAGTGTTTCTCTCTGTTTGGGGGCTGACATATGAAAGGAGCCCTGTTTACTTTTGGCTACTTGGAAGCCCCTCCCCATATTGTTCACTGCAGTCACAATTTTCTCGAAACATTTTGTAAGCTTCTGTTCTGTACTCAACCAAAGCTGGTATCTTTGGACTCCCTTTTATGGAAAAAAGAAATATTATGCCCTTCTGAGCCTCCCTCTTCTCTCATTATCTTCGAACATTGAAAATCTAATCAGACTTCTTTTGTATAACTTATATTTTTTGAGTGTGCTTACATAAAATATTTTATAGTTACAACAGTCTACTTTAAACTGGTAATAACAACTTCACTTGAGAACAGAATCTCTACACTTTTACCTCTCTCCCACCCATTTTACATGTTATTAATTTCAAAATTCGCATCTATTTATATACCATTTACATCTATTTGTATACCATTAACAAATTATTGTAGCTGTGATTATTTTAGTATTTTTGACCTCTAATAAATTCTGTTCCTTACTAAAAAAAAAAAAAAAAAAAAAAAAAAGAGAGATGGTGAGCAAGATGGAAGCCAGAGTCTTTTGGTAACCTAATCTCAGAGGTGACATTCCCTCACTTTTGCTCTACTCCGTTAGAGGAGTGTCCAGCTCACACCGCAGGTTAGGGGATTTCATACAGACCTGAACACCTGGGGGGAGGGGCTCCTTAGGGGTCCCCTCCGAAGCTGCATACTGCAATACAAAACGTCCTCTTTGTATTCTTTTAAACTGTTTTCCTTCTGTTCCCACATCTGCATCAGTTTTTAGATAATATAACACTTTCCCCCACTCACTGTAAAAACCTAATGCGGATTTTTGTACTTAAGTCCGTAACTTAATTTCAATAACTAGCACTATTTTTCTTTTGCAATTCCCAGTTACTAGTTCCTTCACTGATTCTGACCAATGACTTGAACACTCTTGAAGAACATCTGAAGACTGTGAAGAACAAGTGCTGCGCAGACAGCACTAGGCTTATTAATGTGTTTGAGTCTCTGCAAACCTTAAAATCTCTTTCGATTTCCCTCATATACAAACAACCCGTGACTAGAAATGAAATCGTCATGGGTGGCATCCAACATCTCAGGGGACTCTAGGTGTTTGTCCTCTTTGAATGTTGGCTACTTCAGAAGAGGCATGCAAAGCAAGTTTGATTTTAATCCCTTTGAATACTTCCCTTGAGGTTTAAGAATACGTGAGGATATGTATTAATATTGTTTCCTTTTTATTGATCTTAGCTGGGATGAGGCAAATCCTCCTGATTTCCAAGCTTACTTTTTCCCCTGCAAATTTCTGGGAACTTTTATAACCTATTCCTTTTTTTTTTTTTTTTTTTTTTAAAGTAGGCTCCGGGGCGCCTGGGTGGCTCAGTGGGTTAAAGCCTCTGCCTGCGGCTCAGGTCATGATCTCAGGGTCCTGGGATCAAGCCCCGCATCGGGCTCTCTGCTCAGCGGGGAGCCTGCTTCCTCCTCTCTCTGCCTGCCTCTCTGCCTGCTTGTGATCTCTCTCTCTGTCAAATAAATAAATAAAATCTTTAAAAAAAAAAAATAAAGTAGGCTCCATGCCCAACATGGGGCTTGAACTCACGACTCTGAGATCAAGAGTTGCATGCTCTATGGACTGAGCCAGCCAGGTGCCCATAACCTATTCTTAATCAGCTATTTCTTCTTTATCAGGAAGAATTTTTATTATTAATTTATTATTAATCAGGAAGAATTATATTATTAATATTATTTTATTATTCACAGTTTGGTGGTGAAGTCAGTGTCCTGTTCTTCAGGTATATTGTCTTCTTTTGCTTCATTTAAAATATTTTATATTGACCTATCCAGCTTTGGGCATATAATTTATAGTATTATCATCTATTTGGATGAATAGCTTTTCTGCAGTTTGCATTCTGCTCTTACCACTTTTAAATGAAGACCCAATTTCAGCTATTATGGGTATAATTTTGTGGCATTCTCTTTTCGTGCTGACCTGTTTATTGGTATAATGAATTCCTTGATCTCCTTGGAAATAGCAGCTTTATCTTCAAGTTAACCTATATAAAGAGGAAGATTTTCCTTTGGGGTCTTCCATATTCTCCAGTGCTGCAGAATTTTTTCATAGGTCCCATGTTCCTTTGAGTTTTTCTAAAAGTCTTTAGTGTGTTTGTTTGAAAGACTAGAGGGACTGGATTTCTTAAAAACCCCACATCCCGTGATTCATTTGAACGTGGAGAGCTCTCCCTGGGACTAGTGCCAAAGGTTCAATCAAAAGGCTGCCAACAACTCCCTTAGGAAGTTCCTGGATCTGAAAACGAGGGAGAGACCAGGGATAGCTGCAGGTGAGCTAACCTAAATCTTTCTTGGAATGAGACTGGAGTATAAATCCATCAATAGGCGTAGGTCACTCAGCCTCCTTCTGCTGGATGGTGAAACGAAGCAAATCTAGAGCAGACCAAGTATTTTCTTATTCATGCTGGTGAATTATTTCTTTGTGTTGGCTCATGTTACAACATTTCCTTCTTATCTTAAGCATCTTCGGGTAACTTCTACCCAAATTTACGGTCCACAGTTCATCCACCATTATATTCCCCCCCCTCACTTGGGCTTTCTTTGTTCACACTCCATCCTATCCCTTTGGGTTCACTTTTCTTCCTGCTGAAGTAAGTCCTTTGGTAGTTTTTTCAGGAAGGATCTGTGAAGGGCAAATGCCCTTTGTCTTTGCAAATCTGAGAAAGCTTTTCTTTTGCTCTTACTGTGAATGACATTTTAGCTGTGTGAAGAATTCTGAGCAGATTCTTTTTTCTTTTAGCACATCGACCATGTTATTCGACTAAGTCTTCTGGCTTCTGATACTGCTCATGAGCGGTCCACTGTTGATCTATCTAATTCTCCATTGTAGAATCTGTCTTGCCTCTTACAGCACTTTGATTTTTTCCCTTTTTATCCTTGATTTTTTGCAACTTCATATGATGTATCTAGGGATGATTTACTTGCAGGCTCTGCTTTCGGTGTGTTTATTCTTTCACTACGAGGAAAAAATCTCAGCCAACTCTTTTCAACGGTTGCTCTCTTCATCTTCACGATCCTCTTATTTCAGACTTACAGGACTTACAGGAACCTGCTGGAAACTTTCTGTCCATCCCCTGGGTTCTGAACTCTCTTTGTTACCTATTTTTATTGTGCCGGGTAAAATTCTTGGTACTATCTCTCACTTTGCTACTTTTCTTTCTGTGTCCAATACAGAGGAATATTTTTTTTTACCTTAGAGAATATATTTTTCAGTTCTAAGATTTATTATAAGTTCTTTATCATATTCCCTTGTTTCTTTTCTGCCTATTTTGTTTCATAGCTTTTTTATTCTTTTATGGATGTTATTCAGTCACTTATTCCTTTGAAGACCCTAAAATTGTCATCCCATAGTCATTTTTAGGGCGCTCTACCCTTGTCATGTCAGTTGGAATGAATTCAGCTACTCACTGTTGATTTAAAACTTAATGCAAGAGTCAAAACCAGATCTAAGATCACCGTATACAACTGAGATTGAAGTGGTTCTCCCCGACCCATTAAAGAAGTCTGAAAAAAAATATGGCCCGTTGGGTGGTAACAATCTCCCTACGGAAACATGCCCCTTGTGAAGGACCTCCTCCAACCATCCTTGGAAGAGAAGGGGAAGCCCAAGAAGAAGGGCCTGGTACGGAGCCCCAAACCCTACCCCGTGGATGTGAAGCACCATGCAGAAATAGTAGTTCTGTGTGCTGGCTGCCCCACTGTCATTTGCCAGCCCACAGGAGGAAACGCAAGGCTTACAGAAGGATGCTTCTTCCTAAGGAAGCAGCCCTAAAGCACCCTGAACTACGTGAGAGGGAAATCATTCCAGTAAGCACATTTTGGATAAAAAATATAGTAAGACTGCCACCTGGACCTCTGGCTCTTAAAAAGCCACCTATCTATGGAGGTGGGAGAAGCTCCACCTGGTATCCCGGGCTGGAGAGAGGCCCCCCTTCACTGCTCAGTGTTTGATTCTGGGCTATCTTACAACAATCCTGGCTTTGGTCTCCTGTCTCTCATGGGGCACTTTTGAACCCATCAACTTTGCTCACCACTTGTCAGCTAGGATTTCTACAAAACTTAGAGCCCACGGAAGTATTTGTTTTGTTTTTGAGCTTGGCTACACATTCGTCGTGTCCTGTTTTTTTTTTACATTTTATCTATCTTGTCACCTGTAGAGGTAAAGAGGAACCCAGAGTCTGAATTTAACCCAGTTTTGACTTGAGTCCTGCTTCTAAACGTATCATTTATATGCGAAGTTCCATATAGATTCATGCCTTCGGTGTCTCTACATCTCAGTAAGGTGTTCTAAGTTCTGGAACAATTTTAGAGTTCACTTAAAACAAGCAAGTGTCAGATATGAGTCTTTGATTTTGAATTTCTATTTTATCACCTATATTGACAATTAGCATAATCATATGACACATTAGCATCCCAACTGCAGCTTTGGTCAACACCTAAATGCCTCACGTATCTTTGAATCATAGACCTATCTCAAGGGCTGTGGCCATCATGTCAACCAACATACCAGTGTTATGTTATTTCCAGCTCACAGCTCTCGTTTACACTGATTTGGTTGGTTTTCTCAGCAGAGATATTTACTGATGACTCTGCTCCCGGACCAGTGCCACCCTGGGGCCTGGAGGCAATCAGGTGCACCAGACACAATTTGGCTTAGGACCTCCTGGCATCCACGGAGGCTCCGACCTCCATGCACACTCACATCATTACACGCCATGTAATAGCCACAACAAAGGGGCAACATGGTGGAGGGGGCAGTGATGTCCCTACCGATGACTAGGGAAAAGATCTGAGGTGATGGTGACCCCGTATCCTCTCCTTGCCATCCCCTAGTCACCAAGGTATGATTGCAACCTCTCCCCTTTACTTCCTTGGCCCCAGGGTGCATGTGCATGCATGCATGCGTGTGTGCATGCATGTGCGTGTGCGTGTGTGTGTGTGTGTGTGTGTGTGACTCCTTAGTCTTTATGGCTGCAAGGCATAAACCGTGCAGACAACTGTCTTAGCTCCCCACTATCCTGCTCTTAAGGAAGGACTCCTGTCTGGGGTTTAATGTGCGGTGCTAGGAGCACAAAATGGAAGGACATTGAGAGACAAAGGGCTTATGGCTCCTATCAGGAGCTCAATCTAGACTCCAGTGGCCAGGGAGGCTGAGTAGCAGGGCGCTACATTCTGGTTTGGTGAGAGCATCAAGGATCTCGCAGCTAGGCAGACTGGGGCTAGCCAGCCAGACCATGCGACACTGCGACACAGAGAATGCCTGCAAAAATGTGGTCAGGAGAAGGAGAACTTTGCCACTCCTCGTTTGCTCATTTTGGCGGTTGAAGGTGAGAAAAGCCATCCATACCCACTGCACGCTTGTCCTGCTGCACGCAAGAGAGAGGAGGGAGTTTTCGTGTTCCTAAATTTTGTTTCCCATCTTGCCAATCTTGTTATCTAGGAGTTCTGACAAGGGGCTTTCGACTCAATACATACCCTTCTTACATGAAGCTGCTCTCATATTTTTATTCTGCTCTCTTTTATTCTATCAGAGTCTATTTTATTTAATGATAAAAAATCTGCAAATTTTCATGAACGGATGAATGGCTAAACAAAATATGATCTCTACCTACCTCTCTATCTCCATTATGGATAGTTATGTAACGATATAGTATTTCACCTTAAAAAGGATGGCAATCCTGTCACAGGCTATCATACGGATGAAGCCTGAGGACATCACACTAAGTAAAATAGCCAAATACTGGCTACTTCAAAATACTAAAAGACAAGGAAGTCTTGTAGGATTCTGAAATCTGGAATCTGTAGGGTTCCACTTGTTACTACTTAAGGGTAGTCAAATTCACAGAGACAGAAAGCAGAAGGGGGGTGGCCAGGAGCTGGGGGAGAGGGAAAAGGGGAGCTATGGATGGATACGGAGTTTCAGTTTTGCAAGATAAGAGAGTTCTGGGGTTGGATGGCGGTGCTTGTCAGTGACTATACTTAACACGACTGAGGTGCATATTTAAATAGCGAAGACGGTAAATTTTACGTCAGGAGGTGTTTGTCATCGTCGTTTTAACCACACGTAAAACACAGTGAGGTCACTGTGACAAAGCAAGGGGGTGTTGAGGGGCCCTGGCTAAGGTGGGGTCAGTCAGGGAGGTCTCCCCAGAAGAAGCGGCATTAGAGCCAAGACCTAAGGGGTGAATGCAGCTCAGCATGGGAGGGTGTGGAGGCCCAGGCTGAGGAAATCTCTCACTGTGGACGGGGTAAGCCTTATCAGATCCTGTGTGGGCTCCTGCCGTCAGCCGCCTTCCTGCTCTCGGTCTCTTTCCACCCACGCACTGATCCAGGTTAATTTTCTAGAACACCCCCTGGATCAGGCGGGTCTCCCACCTTCCTGGTTAATCCTTCCAGAATGTTTTTCCTTTTGCTGAATAACCCCTCTGCCTGACACCCACTCCCTCTTCTCCCAGCTCCCCCTACCCCGGCCAGTCAGCACCCTGCGCCCCCCACGTGCGAGCCCTTGCACCAGACGCCCCCGTGCCCCGGTCCCTGAACCCCCATGTCCCGGTCCCTTTTGTGCCTTCGAACACCCTCCCCACTCCCTTTCTGGATTCTCTAGCATGGTGTTTAGTGTTTGCTTTCCTATCTTTTAAGTCCTCCCCGTCCTTCCCCACCTCTGCACACACACTGCCCCGGGGAATGGAGCCTTACTCTGGTCAGAGGCCCTAGTGCTCGGTGCCACGTCCAAGGGCCAAACACCGCTGCCCAGTACCCAACCGTCACGGTGATCCTGGGTCCCAAAGGTCGGCGGCCCTCACCAGCCCAGGGCAGCTGCTGACCTGAGGCCGCTGGGCGCCAGGAAGCAGCCTGTTTACCCTCCACCCCGGGCTGGGGAGCCCGTCTCCGGCACCCTTCCATCTCCTCCCGACATTCTTGAGCCGAGCCTCCCCTGACCAGGCCCTCCAGATGCTTAACAGGATTATCTGCCTCACAGTGCAGCCTTCCTGGTGGCTGATTCTATCCAGGGGGAGGCGAGGGCAGGGACAAGCATGAAGGCACATTTTCCCAGAGGCCAGAGGACACTCTCTGGGGCTGGGGGGCTGAGGAATGGTCCAGGGCGGGGATGGGGGGCGCAGAGGACTCAGGTGGCCGCCCCGCCTGGGGCCTGCTCTCCTTAGAAGCCCAGCCAGCGGTCTGGGCTGGAGCAAGGCCGCCACAAAGCCCGGTTTTGCTCGGGGATCTCGGAGACTGGCAAAGGCTGCGGGGCTGTGGGGCGGAGGGGGGAGGCGCGGGGGTTGGGAAATCCACCTGGATGCCATCAGTCTTGCCAGAGTAAACAGAGCTGACAGGAGTGCTCGCCGGCAGCCTGGTACAGGTTAGGGGGGGTCACCGGAGCGGCCTGGTGACCCGGCTGCCTGAAGGTAGAGACGCTCTGGAATCTGTCACAAAGGACAGAGCTGAAAGCTCGTTCCTCGTGGAATGAGCCCGTTTCCTGGCATTCCACACAACGGGGAGTGCGCACGCTTTTAAAAATGTCTTCAACGTAAATCCGAGCTGGGGTCCAATACACACATTTAAAGCAAAACAAACAAAAGAGATCCCCCCTCGCCAACCTCAAAGTAGGATCCAGTCTAGACGTCACTAGCCTCCAAAAATACCTTTCTCCAAACTCTTCTTCGGTTTTCTGGAAGCTTGAGGGCTTAGAAAAAACAGAGCTGGACTTCGCAGGAGCACCTACGGCTTCATTATCTAGAACTCTCCATCACGACAGCAGGGCCCAACTGGAGCCACGGTCTTTTATTAATATCCTGTAATACGGGGGTTGGAAATTGCTCTGTGTCTCTTCCTAGGAGCAAAACCCTGCAAACGCTCACTTCTTCTTGGTGTGACGATGAAAGTGACAGCGGGGGCATAGTTAGCATACTTCCCACGACTCTCCCACAAGCTAGACCGACTGGGACAGAAATTGTGAAAAAAAGGGTTTGAGTAACTCACAAGGAATTTTGAATCATCGGAAGCACCAGCAAGCCGATTGTTAATCCCCCCCTTCAGCAGGCGCCCGGGGCCTGTTAAGGGCCTGGAAGAGGCCAGAATATCGGACGGTGCGGCCACCCAGACGCCGAAAGTCACGGCCGTGGTGACTTCAGCTCAAAAACACACACAAACGGTTTCTTTGGAAGAAAACCAATCACCCCCTAAACCTGCCTGAGTCCTAGCAAGACGTCCGGCTGATTTGTTTTGTGACCTTGGGCAAGTCACTTCACCAGCCCTGGTCTTGTTTCTTCACCCATAAAACAAAGATAGTAAAACCAGGGTGCCTTCAGGGTATTCCTGGCACTAATGAAGGCTTGTAAAGGGCTTTGAGATCCCCAGGATGAAAGTCTCTGCAGAGCAGTAAAGCCTGATTATTACGCTTCGAACATGACATTCCCATGAAAACCATGGTCAGGCTCTTACCCCACCTCTGCATGAAGATTTAATGGCAGAGAGTTGTAATAAGTTCGTAAAGGACAGAGACCTCCATTACTGATACAAAATACGCTGCAGCGAACTAGTATATTAAGGGCTATTATCATGAATAATTAAGACCAGGTTCTACTTACAGATTGATGAACCAAGTATACATTGTGATGTAGTGGATTTTCATTGTGGCTTCCTCAACCAGCTCACGTCATGAAATTTATTTATCCTCCGCGGGTCCTCCGGGTTGCATGGGTTAGCAGGTTTACCCCACAAAAGAGGTTGGCAAAGTAAACTTCTGAGGGATGCTTTCATGCCTACTGTAAGAAATAAACCCAATTAGAGGTCTCTTAGCACAGATGAAGAAGGTTCATTAATGATAATGAAGGGCTGACCTACCCTAGGCCCCTGAGTTTGTAATTAATCTTGTACAGACCTTCCAGCTTGCATATATTGAAGAATATCAAAGTCATGTACGTTGCTCCGGGCTAACACACATGCACATGGAAAGGAGAAGTGCAGGCTCATGCACAGACCTACTTTGGCTGATCTCGGACAGGGCGATGCTATGCCTGATGGTGCATTCATTTGCTTTACAAGGCGGAGCCATAATTAGATCAAATAAAAGCCTTTAGATAACTCACGAGACCTGAATAAAAAAATCCGTAATTTCTGAATTCAACGGCATTAAAAAAAAAAAAAAGATGTCCGGAGTAAGGGACAGAGTGTGGGTTTTAGGAGAGATGGCCAAGAGGCATTATAGACATTCATGGATGTGTATTGATCAGTGGAATGACTTAGGCTCCAACTGTCCCAAGACGAGTTTCAGCAAATATCCCGAGTATTAGTGTTTACGTCCTGTGCTCCTTTTTCTGGGATTTCCATCTTTTCCTGCGCTTTTAAAAATAATGTTGCCACTGGAATTAGCCAAGGTAAGGAAATTAGCAATGCCAGGGTGCAGGACTGTATACAGCGAGAGAGGAAAAGAGATCACTTTCTGCTGGAGATAAGGGTCACTTGTAGGTTTCTGGAATGCTATTTGAACAGGAGAGGGGCTGGGTAACAAAAGATGCTGTGGCTGCGAGTCGTCTTTGCAGCTGGGAAACTCATCTAGAATTCACCTTGAAGGGCCACATACTGAAAAAAATTCCCGAGGCCATTCGGAACCATTAGGTTTGTAGATAAGCAGGATGAACTAACTTTCAAGGGAACCTGGAATTCTTTTCCTGACTCGAAGCCAAGTTTCCCAAACATGCTGGGCAGTGGTGCGCCTCAATGCCTTTGTTTAGCAAGGACCTCCACCCACTCACCCCCTCCTCTGCCTGGGAAACTCCTACAAGTCTTTCAAGACGCTGGTCAAGCTGGTCGAAATGCCTCTTGCTCTGTGAGCCTTCCTCCGCGTTTGCAGGTCGAAGTACATGCTTCCCTCTTAATGCTCTCACATACCCAGCTCACACCCTCCTGGATCGTGCAACATATCCCAGGGGGAGGATGGCAGCATCCACTTCCCCCTCAAGGCGTGAGCCTTGCAGCACAGCGCCCGTATCTTACTCACCTCTGCTGCGGATCTAGCAACAGCAGTGATAGCACAAAGCACCTGGGGCCTGGGACATGTCCATTAATTCTAAATGCAAACGTTTATGCCGCACTGTCACTGACCCATCAGAGTACCTTCTGGCTGCAAACAATCCTTAGGGCTGCTCCGGAATACAGCCCTCCCCAGACTGCATCATAGACACTGAGTGTTTATTAAAAATAAATTCAACTGTAGCCGGAGTTATCGAGGAGGGCTTTTATGGCCCCAGGGCTAGGTATCCCCACTTTCCCACCTGTAAAATGGGAGAATAACACCTTCCTGATGTCGTCATTACAGATCTAAGATGGGGAGTCAAGTGAGAAAGTGCTTCGTGCCTAATATAGGTTGATTGATTCTGAATGTACCTGTGGTTAAAGTCACCAACTATTAAAAGCTTTAAAAAGTGGCCCCAAGGTCATCATTTTAAAAGGGATCATTATCTTCCAAGTCATTAGGGATCCTTTGGGGAGTTTGGCCTGGACCCCTTTCCGGGAAGGTCAGATGCAAGGGTCCGGGTGAGGCGGTGCTCCTGTGACCAGGTGGCCCAGCCTTAGGTCAAGGCAACGGGTCAGTATGGAGATAAGCAGCACCTGGTGGAAATCGGCCTGGCTCCGAGCTCTCTCAATGGCAGTGCGTCTCCGATTTCGCTGCACATTAGGGTCAGCTGGTGAGCTTTTAAGATCGCTGTCCAGGCTGTACCCTAGGTAGATTAAATCAGAATCTCTAGGGCGGGACCCAGACGAGGGTACTTTCTAAAGCCCCCTTGGAATATTCCAATGGGCAGCCAGGGTTGAGGGTCCGGAGCACAGCGGGTCACAGACCTCGATGCCCACAGAGGAGGCCCAGCCGGTCACATGACCAGCCTGTTGTAAGACATTTGGGAGGAGTGAGGACTGCGGTCGCCTGGAAGGCACCTGTCCTATTTGCAGATTCTCAGCTTTTACAAAAGAACACACTATTTGAGCTGCATGAAACACAGCCGTGAGCTGGACCCGGCCCATGGGACATGGGTTTGCAAACCCTGCCTGGGTGAACACTACTGCAGAGGCCACGGAAAGTTCTGAGCATCAGTGAAAGCAAGCCGGGCCTCAGGAAGGGCTGCAAAAGCCATCAGCTGGGTGCTTCCCAAGGCTTTCCCCTCCCTTCCGTTCTCTCCCGCCCCCCCCGCCCAGCTCTATCTCCCCAGATGCGACTGTTAATTGGCTTTTATTTATTTTACATGCTTTGACATTTCAGGTGCCTCGAAAAATGTATTTTAACACACCGCCCCAGCAGAGATTGAATTTCATCTTGGCACAAAGTTCTTTGCCCTGATTCCTGTGGATACGTCTCTGGTGGGAGCCCCCCCCCCCCCGGGGGGGGGTTCCCCTCTGTCGAGGGAAGGAAGCAGATCAGGCCAGCCAGGCACCCCTCCCGCAGACCCGGCCGGGGTTCTGCAGGACCCCTCTCCTTTGGCAGACTGTCCTCGCCGCGTGGGGCGTTGCCTTCCTGGGGGAGGGCTGGCTTGCGCTTTGCTGCAGAATCGGGTTGGCAGTTTGATTTTGAAGCCTTAGGTCCAAGCTCCACTGGGTTCCCTTACGTTCTCTGGGTTCAGAAGTCGTTGACTAAACTGGGTGTGGCCTGGACAAGGCCGAACGCGTCCCGTCACATCTCCCTCCCGGCTCCTCCCCACCCGTGATTAGTAAGTCCTTCCAGCCCTACACCGAGGCCCCAGCAAAGCCCTAGACGGAGGCCGGCTTCGGCGGGGACGGCCGGGACGCAGACTGAATGAGCCACATCCGCTTCCCGTCGGGCAAGTCTACATTTCTTTCCAGAAACGTCCCCTCGTGGCTCTCCTCTATCAGCTTGGCCACTGAATGCCTTCCACAAAGGAAATCCCTCAGATCAATGGCAGTAAAGAGACAGGACCGGCGCCTGATCGTGGCAATGATCATTGCATAAGAATAAACCAGCACCCGCAAGCAAACGGGGGAACCAGTGAATGAATAACACCTCACCTTTGTCCCTAGTTATCATGACTGATGGCAGACACGTTTCCTGGGGGAAAGATGAAGACAGCGTGGGATTCGGTTTTCGGGGTCACTGAACATTTTTGAGCCCAGGGAACTGAGCTGAACAAGTCAGTCCCTGCCCTCAGGGAGCTCCCCGCAGAGTGGGGTGCTCCAGGGTGCCCCGTGTTCTAACAAGGGGGTGTACAAACCCGAGCTGTGGGACTGGAGAAGGAAGTGACTAACTTCGCCCAGGGGCACAGGGAATGTCTTACAGAAGCTGGGACAGCAGGGCGGGTCTCCAAGGCACGCCCTGTTCCCAGCAGGAGCCTGACTCCAAGTTGGGGACAATGTCTGCCCTCAGGGGAGAGTGGAGTTGGGCCCCGGGCCTGGTTTCCCAGCTCTGGTCTGTTTTCCAGACCTTCACGGGGGAGGAGAGGGAATCATAGTGTTTGTTTAAAGGCCATCCCAAACTGTGGAAAGAACCAAGATGCCCTTCAACAGACGAATGGATAAAGAAGATACGGTCCATATATACAATGGAATATTATGCCTCCATTAGAAA